>JAOVYW010001685.1:0-15960 GCA_025775045.1 Hiodon tergisus | reverse complement strand
AATACTCAGACAGACTCGAGTATAATCAAGTATAATACTCAGACAGACTCGAGTATAATCAAGTATAATACTCAGACCGACTCAAGTATATTCAAGTATAATACTCAGACCGACTCAAGTATATTCAAACGCACGTCTTTTTATTTTTTATTTTTAAAAGAAGTTATTTCTGTTTCTTCGGTTCACCTGGCTATTGGCTTCCAGCGCGTCTCCCAAGGCCCTATGGTGGTGTTCAGCCAGGCCCCTCCAGAAGTGCTCCACTTGGGCCTGGGTCTGGGGCTGCAGCCGGGGCAGCGGTTGGGCCTCCTGGAGGTCAGGGGAGGGGTACGGAAGGGTGTCCTGCAGGTCTTGGAGAGCCGGGATGTGGGGTATTACACCCTCCTGGAAATCAGCGTCCGGCAAGCTGCCCGCGAGGAGACTGGCCTCGAGGAGAGAGGAGGTTTCTGGGAAGGAGAAGAGATCGCCTGCAATGGTCATTCTCATGCCTGACGTTTGGCTCCTGGGGTTTGAGCTTCAGGCCAAATTACATCCAAATTACTGGAGCACAACAGCTGCCCATGTGGTCCAAAAATATAACACCACTCCAAAATAAATAACAGGTATATTGTATAATACTATGCATCATTTTTTTATTTATTACCATAATAATGCTTTCCCTTTATACTGAAGAGTACCTCCTCAAAAAGTTGCAAGAGGTATAAAATCATTCCTGCATAACAATGTAAACAGACGGTTAAATAACGCGTAATTGAAGAACAATCACAAAAAACTAATAAATAAAAATCAAGACAAATAACAGTAAAGATGAATCACAAATCAAATACTAACATTTCAAATTGAATTAAACCGATGACAGTAATTCATGTTTCTTTATTTTACAACAGTGCTCACCTGGTATGAAATCCAAATCAGATTCTCCGAAGTCTCGAACATCATAACCTAAATCGTGTCCCTGGACACATAAGAGAAAAAAATCGTGTAATTTATATTAACTTCCTCGCCTTAAAACGGATTGTATGATCACAATCTTTGGGATGTTTTTACAATAAAGTGTAATTAAAAAACTATTTGGCAGCTACCTGAAAGTCATAATCCCAATATGAAAACGGCATATAAGTGTACGTCTGCGTTGTCATGATGAATTGTAAGTGATAAATTCCCCCAAATTATTGAAATCCGATCACAGTTCTTGTTGTCCGTTTTGCGTGTGACGCTGAACCAAAATTCAGTTAAATCTGGTCGATTATATTCAGATTCAACGGCAGCGTAGATCGCGGACGCAGCTTTTCATTGTAATGCAACCACGAGGAAACGCTGAGATCCTATAGGTTCGTGGCTGGAGCCAACCGCATGCCCTGTCCTGCGCATTCCTGCACACTTCTACCATGAAAATGGGCAAAAATTAACCCCAGAGTCTCTGACTTGCCTGGTTATAATTTGTTCGATCGTATACCAATATATCGTGTGTATATATATATATAGCTATATGTGTAGTTATACACATATGGGATCAACAAAGGCCCAATCATTATACCAACAACGATTGGGATGTAGAAACATATTGTCAGTTATTGTAATAATTAACATGACTATAGTTCGCGAGTGTATGTAAACCGCTATAAGTTTCTTATGACAGCTAGAGGATTGGCTTTCTCCAAGTCTCCAACGTTTTTGAATAAAATGCCGTGCATCCGAATGAATGGAAGGGTCTTCCCACCTGTAAAATTCTGGTGTCAGTCTGATGACTCAGCACTGAGTTGCAGTCCTCCAAATCCTGCCACGCGATTGTTGCAAATGCTTGCCAACAAAACAAACAAACAAATAAATAAATCTTGGAAAACACAGACACACATTCACGTATACGGTACACAGCTGTGCGCGTTCCTTATGTTTTACATCGTAGCCTATTCAGTGAAAGCCTACCTTGATCGGCAATACTGGAAGTCTCTTCAATGTAAATCGACACTGTGGGGTTGTTCTTTGTTTTCGCGCACTTAAAGTAAAGGGGACAAGAAGAGATGTTTAATTTAAAAAGCCGCAATGCGAATATGAGCGGACATCGCTCCTTCATCTCCGTACCTTTTTAGTCTCGTGTTTGGAAAGTTTCCTGTCTTCACCCCGAGACGGGCAGTTGCCCGGCCTGTTTGGACAAATGCTTCCGAAAGCCTTTCTCCCATTATGCATCTTTTACGGATTATACCTCAGCAATGTGTTTAAAAGTGTGTGTAAAATCAAAGTCTATCCAAGGGGCATATTAGTGACCACCAATTAGGGTAGCTCCATATTCATTCGGTGGTTGGACAATGCCGCTGATAAATTAACTTTTTTATCCATCCAATCGTAGTCGTTTCTCCCCCCCCCCCCCCCCATAAGTCTCCAAGGAAAAGCAGCGTCCTTGGAGATGTTAGAGGTAGTGTAAAGCGTAATCTTTTTTTTTCTGAAGAAAAAAAAAATCTAAGCGCCAGAGGTGGCGCCTTGCAGCGGGCAATCTGTGCCAACCTCGGGCGTTAACTTCGATTCGCAGTCTCGGTCCACTTGGGGCCACCGAGTCCTGCTGCGCGCCATTGTTCGTTTCTGCGCATTAACACGCACAGTTTGCGCGGTTCTGACATCCACGGCGCCAGTCCAACGATATACCTGTCCTAACAACAGTGCGTGTTTCTCGTCGCGTGTTTCTATATATTAAAATAAATATACTGAATCCAGTCTCTGACAAAGTACACCATTTGGATTGATTAGCTGCTCTTTTTTACATTTACGTGAAAGTTTAATAGTGAATATTGCAGAAAATAATATCACACGTATATAATGCGTAGCCTATTTTAAACAGTATAAAATTAGGTATGTCTTAAAAGCAACCGCTGATTTTCGGGATAGAAAAGCCGGAAACCTTAACATGAAATAACTTCTTCCGCCTAACACTTCACTGGCCACATGTCACTAATCTAATATCACAGACCCCCGCGTACACGTAAAAGCTTACGTTTCGAGGTTAAATGTGTGCTTTTACACTCGACAGGAAAAATCTTGTGACAAGTCCCGCAACAAAAAATAATTATTATCATAATTTATTACTACTCTTATTCTTGTTGTCATTAATATTATTATTTTGTTTAGAATATTTTTTCCTGAGTTACCTACAACATGCCAAACCAGAGTAACTGCAGAACAAGAAAACATGAAAGATACTATCGATGCTCCGGATCAGAATTATTTGCTGCAGGTCTTTTCAGGTTTTTTTTGGGAAATAACCCAGCCATACAGGAGAGCACATTGTCATGTCCTGAATTTAATCCAGGTGTCACAAGGGGCTTTATCTATATATGCAAGTGTGCCCCTTTATATTGTATCATATTTTGATATCTAAAGAAAATAAAATAATTGTAATTAAATATATAATATATAGATAATTATTACTTAATTATATATAATTATTTGACATTATTTATAGTGGAGTTTAGTGTATTATCAGCTGGCTGGCAGAAGTAGAGAAGTAGAGGATTACCCAATAAGACAGTGAAGAACGGCCACAGTTTATTTTGCTTTATTTGATCATGTGATAAAGTTTCTAAAACATTACACAACATCATTTTTTTTCATTACAAGTGTGCTCTGTCCTAATACAGTTTCAGGAAGTTTTTCCCCAGTTTGCCCATGCAGTCAGCGGAAAGGTGAAAACAGGCGCATTGCACATGAATGTCCAGATAAATGCCCACAGGATTGAATCAATAATACTTCTTAAAGGAACGGTTTTGTTCACAGTACATTTTAGACACATAAAAGCATACATACTATTTGTACATAATTTATTAATAAATGAAGCCATTTTGTGGCAAGTAAGCCACGGTTGAATTTACAGGACGGTGGGACCCTGAAGGTGTCACAGTTCCACCATGGTGTGCAGCACGTCCCCATTGAGCGACACCAGCAACCTCAGATTGTCTGCGCATTCCTGGTCCTCCTGGTCCTGGTCCTCCTGGTGGTCCTGGTCCTGGTCTCCTGGGGGCTCGGGACCCAGCAGGCGTTCCGCCAACCTCACGGCGCACTGTGCCAGCACCGAGGGGGGGTACCCGCTGAAGGCGTAGTCGGCCAGGCTGAGTTCACATATTCTCCTCGCCAGGCTCCTGCTCCTCTCAGCATCACAGGAGCTGGACCTCCGCACGCTCTCCTCTGCCGCACAGGCCGGATTCGGCTTCAGCGTCTCTTCCCCATCTCCTCCTCCTGAGGGGTCCTCCTTCCCCACCCCGTGGTCTGTTCCGGCGGTGGTCTCCGGCCTAGACTGCCCCAGCCTCCCCACATCCCAGCCTGCCACCCTGTGGTTGGCGTAGTGATCGAGGAAGAAGGCAAGCGTGGGGGCAGACAGCCGGAAGTTAAGTCTGATCAGGACGATGCACTCCAGATTGCACAACTGATCTTTAGTGAAGGCGTCGCAGCACAGAGCGAGCAGTTGTTTAATCTGAGGGGAGTAGACCTCAACCTGAGAAGAAAACACAGATTACATGATCAATGCACTCTACAAAAGTAAATCCATTAAATCAAACGTAATTCACTCTAAATGTCCTTAGCATCAATCTGTTATACAAAATAGACCCTCCCAAAAAAAACCATGTACAACAGCCCCGCAGAAGTTTGACACAACTTTAACTACAACCAACAATCATTCTGAAATGCCTGCCTAGTTTAAGCTTTCAAGGAAAGGCGTGCTAGTTAAACTAGACGGCCGCTCACCAGTTTGCTGGCAATTAGCAGCGACGTGACACCTAGAAGTTGGAAACAGTCGGCCGCGACGGGCGTGGTGGAGAGGAAACGATCCATGATGTTGACCGCAAGGCAGCACGACTCGAAGGATAGTTTGAAACGTCTGTGGACGGGGATCAACCAGCTCACCAGTTTGCAGCGAGCCTCCGCGGTAACCTGGAGGAAACAGCGACAGTGCCGAAACAGTCACAAATCCGACGTTCACTGAAAATACAACAGAGCGATAGATTAACACTTTGGTTGCCTTTACTTACTTGCGGCTGACGAGCTAAACAGTTAATAGGTATGAAATTAACCTCGTTGTTTTTCTGAGTGTTGAAGCAGCTCTCTCCATACTCCATGAAATTCTGCCAATCTGTTAACAATTGCCCTGGGGTATGCGCCTCTGACCCCGGACAATGTCGCGTCACACCCGAGGATGGACTGGGAGAGGGCGTTATGTGGTATTCCTCAAAACCCGAGTCGTTCAATTTAGACTCGATTTTTTGTTTTCGGTATCTGAAACACCTTGGTCTTTTAATTGGAGCGTACATAATGGCACCATTTTTGACCATTGACTCACGCCTGTCTTCTGGCGTTATGTCGTCTTTTCCAGGGGAAACACCGGTTCCCCTCTTCCTTTTAAAATGATTAGATGTTGTCATTCCTGTAATATCGTCCCCGTAAGTAAAGGCGACCATTTTTAAGCGACGGTGACAGCGCTAGGACTGTCACTCCTTAATATCGTCCTTAGCTGTAGATTTGTGAACTCGATGAAAAACACCACATGGGTTTATTGACATCACTATGCTAACTTATGATTGGCGATGGAAGCAGCTCGGCTGACGTAGTGGCCTAGAAGTTTTCCCGGGCTGGGAAGCGCTCATTTTGACTTCAGTGGCAGGATCTTATTACTCTCACAGCAAGGTTCCGCGCGTCTAGGGGTTGCCATGGAGACACGCTGAGGGGCGGGGACGACGAAAAAAAGGAGGTGCGTTTCAGTGGATTTTAGCTTTTCTAAGGGGGCACGGTCAATTATCAGTGTGTGCAATAATTAGATTTTCAAAGAAAACTAAGCGAAAACACCTGTTTTTAGCCTACAGACATTAGACGGGCGGCTAGAATTGTGCGTCCCAGCTTTAAAAACACAATCAAAGTTATAAAACAACTTTAACAAAACAAAAGTAGATGAACATTTTCACTATTTAATAGGGAAGACGCGTGAGCAAGTTTTTTCTCCGAAAAGAAAATAAGTACAACGTTTCGCCTGACGAACATTAGTCACCGGTGTTCCTGACGAAGGCTCAAAACGCACGGCCGAAACGCACTTTATTTATTTTTCAGCATCAAAGCGTTAACTTCCAACGTTTCCACTGTGGCGCCGCTTCCCGTCATAATATAAAATATAACCCCCCCCCAACGCATTAAGATGGGGATCTGCGTGCTCCCACGTCTTTACTAAAAGTTTTATGTCTGAAATAACTACTTACAATAGTTTTCTTTTTCACTTGAACAAACGCAAATTGCGAGCCACGCCGTCACGCATTTGAAACGGACGGGAGAAGAAGAAGCCACCGAGCCCAGGGCGAGCGACCGCGCGAGTGGCGCGCTCAGCCGAGGGAAGGCGAATTCCCCCGGGGAGTTGATCTGGCACCTCTACGCGGATGTTTGATAGAACAATGAAGGCTCCCCACTCATTAACGAAAAACCGTTAGACCGGAGGGGCTGTACCTTAACGGCAAAGACAAAATAGTGTGTAATTAATGACTTAAACAGACCGGTCTCCAGCTGTCAGCAGTAGGAGCCAGGAATACCTAGATATCAATTATACAATGGGCTTCCCTTGTGTGTACCTCCAGATCAGGAGCGGCAGTGTTTGCTCTCCCCGTTATCTGACTCATTTGATTACCCACGAGCGTAAAGAAAACTACTATTATATTAACATTTTTAAGCCTATTTATGTAGATACAGTAGATTACTAGAGCTGAATATAATAGTTGGACATACACATTTCCAC
Organism: Hiodon tergisus; assembly: GCA_025775045.1. Lineage (NCBI taxonomy): Eukaryota > Metazoa > Chordata > Actinopteri > Hiodontiformes > Hiodontidae > Hiodon > Hiodon tergisus. The sequence continues at coordinate 9,206 of JAOVYW010001685.1, read as the reverse complement.
GAATATTAATACGGCAAAGCGTGCCTCCTTTTTTACCGATCATTTCAGTATACTGCAAACCAAGTAATTTATGAGACTTTATGAGGCAGTTCGCATTTATACGCTTTCTGTGGCTTAATACAGGTAAGCCTGTATTTTAGGGTGTTAACTGTGTGAGCAAAACACAGTTACATACTGTGTAATTTTTAAATGTATAGTCAAACAAACCCAAAGTAAAAGATAAAGGTATCTAGCCCATTACCTCTTCGTTAGATCTCAAACCTCAGGATATTGGTTAAAAAGCACAATTAAAGAGTACGGAATGTATAATGGAGTCAACTATAAAAAATGTAACTGTAACCTTTCCAAACAGTTAGTTTTGTTAATCAAATAATAAAAACTGCGTTTTAGATTAAAAAAAAAAAAAACCCTCCTGTCAAATGAAAACATGATATATATATATGAAGTGGTGGGATATTTTATTTTTTCTCAGAAAATAACTTTATTGTAACAGAAACAAGGAAGGCAACATAAGCTTAATTTCGCGCGGTAGGCTGTCGCCCATTTATGTCTATTAACTCAGCCGCACTATGAGAAATATCATCCACTGTTCTGCTGTGCGCTGGGTTGCTCTTAGTCCCAGGTGAACTATGAACCATCCGCTGAAGTCAGCCAAAATGGAGAGGCAGTAATGCTAAAATTATAATTGATATAATTGCCTCACGACTTAAGACTTAAAATATATTGGCAAAATATATTAAATATATTGGTTTGAAAACAATAATTGATAGACGTTTTTTTCCACAAAAGACAGCTGTACCGGACTAAGTTACATTTATTGTTAATGATACAAGCGCCCGTGCAAATTCTAACTTGGTTCGAAACCATACTTATTTAAATTTCCCGATAAAAGCTAAGCTCTTCGGTCTATTAAGTATGGTCGAGAACATAGGATTACAAGAACGTTCACCCACGATAGTCCACACACGGTGTTCACGTGTCTTTAATAAATGCTCTGTCATGTAAGATATTGTGATTGGAAACGACAAATGAAAGTATGTCCCTAATCAGGATAATAATTAGGATAGGCAATGATCTTCAAATCTTGGGACACACGATGCGAATTAATTTATACGGGCTTTTAAAATTGTGACCCAACAAACTTCTGGAGCCAACAAAGTGCCGTGGATGCTGATTTTCTGATGATATATGAGATGTTGTCTTTAAAGATCAGTGTTAAAAATGGACATTGGTAGTGTTTCGTGTAACGCACATCCGTGGCTGGATGTCGACATCACGGTGATGATATTCTCTGGGTGGTTGTAACGCCCATCTTCGTTTATTTTGTTTTGTTTCAGTCTGTTTATCTCGGCAGAACAAGGGCAGTTCCCGCTGCTCGGTCACGTAGCAGGTGGTGTAAATGTAGTTGTTGGACACCCATTCGAGGCAGGGCTTAATTTGTGCAGGATCCTGCCGGAACAGGATCCGGGATCTCCCAGATTCGGACCGGCACCTATTTGATTGGATCTGTGTCGAATTCGGATTCGACCGGCACCTATTTTGATTGCACCCTCTCTGTGTTCCGGGACCTCCTGATTTACAAATTAATCACTGATTCGACGGCATCGCAATTCAGCACTGTTGCGAAGTGTTCGGAAAGTACGTAAACGCCTAAAATGAGCGACAGTATCACATTGGAATAATATTTTTTATAAAAATCACAATAATAACGGGACAAGACCACTTTGCAGATTACTGACGAAAACACTGACGAGGTAAAGAGTACCTGAGCACAGCCCGACCATATAGAGACCAGCTGTCACGGGTTACCGTGAAGGACAGGCTGCACCCCCATTGTATTCAAAGAGGGTGGAGAGCACTCTTTGTGCACTTTTAACAGACTGCAAACAATATCAGGAACCTAGACAAACATTTGATTTAAAAACGAAAAGCAGCTACCGCAAGTTTCAGTACTGCATTGAAAAATAAAATTTTCCAAGCTGACAGACGATCAGTGCACCGGTAACCTACATTGTTGTGTACGTATGTTAATTTGTTCCACTCTCCTTTTTTATTTAAATATCAACGTTATTAATCCTGTATTGTTATTTCCTGATTTTAGCTGGTTTGGCAGCAATGTTACATTATCAGTTATGCCAATAAAGCTTTACTGAATTGAATTGACGAATGCGATGACGACAAGTTTTACATAGAGCTACGCAAGCGGGACACCCTCGAAACCGTCCCCTTTCCTTGGTTTCGGAAAGTAAGCCAGCAACGCAATTACGTTATCTCCGATGCGGCAAATCAGCGTTCAGTATTCTTTTGAGGTTTGAGTCTAGTCCATAGGTAGAACACAGCCTCCTTTCCTCGAGGAAAGTGATCCTGTTTGGGTGAATGCTGTTTTGGATTGAACGGCAAAATCATATCGTTCTCGGTGGGAACAACACTAGTATGCCGCCTATACAAAAACTACAGGTATTTTTTATTTTATTTATCTGGCTAGCCTTATGATTTTGCAAGCTGGGTATTGTGTAATAAGATGTTCGGTTTACAACAGCCTTTGTTGTTAGCCAATTAGCTATTAAAACAAGTAACAACATGCTAACTAGTTGGCTAACGATTTTACCCAATATACCGTCTACAGGAAAATCAACTTACAGATGGCTAAGTTGCTAATTGTCGAAATCGAAGTGACCGTAAAATTTACAGTGAATAGCAGATACTTTACGACATATCGTAAATGTTCAGCACTGTTGTCATGTCACTACAATAACTTTTAATTTGATGATATTTTAGTTTATTAATTATGAAAAAGAGTAAGTCGCGACGTGTGTCACAAATCTATCCGGTTATTTATTGGAAGGTTTTAGTGGCTTGCATGCCGAAAGATACCATGAGATACAGGCCTAGTTAGCAATCTACTGTTCTGTCATCCATAGCTAGCTAGCTAACATTTCGTTAACTAGCAAATAATTTTTAAAAAGCGTTCTCTACCAGTTGTCTATGTAGCGGCCATAATGACTGATAACTGGAATAATAGTTGTACTCTAGTCTAATAAATTCTAGAATATTTACGCTTTCGTTAAGTGCAGTTGTAGAGAACTTGTTCAAGTGTTAATCATTTACTTAGTTGACCATTTAATTGCCAATCCAAAATGCAAGTATGAATAATGCTAGAAAAACGATTTCGTAATATTTACCATTTTATTTAAAAGACTGGTTATACTGACGGTCGGCCAAGTTACCCATGAATGTTTATAGTTCTGTGTTTTGAAGAGATATGCCCTTAAGCCAGATACTTAAGTTACTGCCTTTCCGTTTAGGATAAATTGTTTTCCTACAGTGGATTGTGGTTTAGTTGCCTAATTTGCCGAATTTAATACTAAACACTGGCACTATTTAAGGGGGGAAAAAAATTGTTATTTTGCTATTCAAATTCTAGGTATAGGTCAAAGGTCAAATAGAAGATTCGGCAAGGCTCCTGTACTCTAAGCAGGACAGAAGCGCGAGGCAGAATGGCAGACGAGGCGGAGACCTGGAGAAGTCTGCGTTTGGACGTCCTTGACTACGGCAGGGCTTACAGCTCTAAGTCTGAGAAGGGTATCCATGGGAAGAGGGTTGCACCCAGGGCCTTTGGCAACAGCCCCAGAGCCGCTGGCCACCTGAGCGGTAGCCCCAGAGCCGCTGGCCACCTGAGCGGTAGCCCCAGAGCCGCTGGCCACCTGAGCGGTAGCCCTGGCGAGTTCAGCAGGGCTGGGCAGAAGAGTCACCGTGAGCTCGGGGACAGGTTTAGGAAGTGCTCGCCCAGCGAACTGCGCCGCTCGCAGGGGGAGAGCTGGAGAGAACGCCCGTCCGGTCACGCGGGCCACTGGAGAAAAGACTCTGCCCGGCAGGAGGGTGAAGACCTGGGCAGGCCTCTTGAGGAGGGAACGAGGTGGAAACAGAAGAAGGCACCCGTCAGTCAGGAGGCAGGGGAAATGGTCATTCACGCTTTAGGTGAGTGGCCACAAGGGACCGGAGTGGTCACTAGTTAGCTCAGAGTTACACATGGGTGGGATGGCGTGTGCGTTTTTCAGTTAAATGGGCCAGTTAAAAATGAATGTGTTTAACCCCTTCAGTTTTCAGCTCTGTTGCCAGAGGGAGCACATCGACAAGCCTGGCCATTTTATCATTTGGTCCAGCGATGGTACTGATGGCTGTTAATTTTCCGAGCTTCTCTCCTCCCTCAGGTCGCAAGCGAAGAATGAGGAAGAGGGATCACGGCGAGGTGGAGGAGGACAGGGCGGCTCCCGTGACCAACGAGTCGCCCCCCTCTGAGGGGGAGCTTGTGTGTCTGCGGGCCGAGGAGAGGTTCGGGAGGGATGAGATTTACCGGGTAAAAAGGGTGAGTGACCCGGAGGGTCCGCCTACAGGTCGCCCTGCCGCCGATGCCCCGCGTAACCTTAACCCCTCTCCTGTGTCCTGCACCAGCATCCCGGGAACAGTCCCAAGACCTGGTACAGCTGCGCCCTGTGTGACGTGCTGCTGGACTCGATCACAGCTGCCCACAAACACATGAAAGAGAAGTGGCACAAGAAGAGAGCCAAGGTAATTGGCTAGGTTAGCCTTCTCTCCGCTTTATTGTCACGCGCACGCCAGATGCCCGTTTGACTGTCTACAGTCCGATGTTGCCTGTGCTCCTGATCCCCGGGGGGGTTCCAGGGCAGACGCCGGTCTGTGATGAGCTGGTCGGTGGTGGTGCTCCTTGCAGTGTGTCTGTGTTTGACCCACTTCTCCTTCTGGCTGTCCCCGGTCCCCAGGAGAGGCGCGAGGAGGTAATGCTGACCGAGATCCTTCCGCCTGGGCCGCAGCAGGTACAGGATGTGGGCAGTGCCATCCAGAAGGAGGTGGAGGAGGTCGGGCTGAGCGAGGAGGACGTGGAGCGGCGGCACAGCGTGGTCTCCTCCATGGAGGAAGTGGTCAGATCTGTCCTGCCCGGTAAAGGACTGGCCTCCTGCCTCCCCGCCCCCGACAGTCGCCGTCCGCCAGGCATCTCCCCAACGACCCTAAAATACTTTTTTTTGTTTTTAGATTGTACGCTGAGGCTGTACGGCTCCTCCTGCACTCGGTTTGGTTTCAGAGATTCGGACGTCAACATAGACATCCAGTTTCCATCCCACGTGAGTAGAACGGTACTGTTTTTTTAGTAGCGGTCTTGCTATCTATAAACTGCTCAGTGAGAACATTTTTGAAAACATCGCCTTAGCAGACTTTATAAGGTTATAAAAAATTTATTTGTTCTCAAATAGAGCTGGAAAATGACAGTAGGTTTTCACTGTTCTGCATTGATCGCTGCAGCATCGGTTGAACATCTGACCTATGAAGGTGACTGTGACTTTGTCTTTAGACCTGAGAAAGTCTACACTCTGTTGTACCCAAGCAGAATAAGTACCTTAGCCAGAGTCTCTGCTTTTGTGTATGTGCGGAACTCGCCCTGTGTGACTCGAGAAACCAGAAGGAAGCCGTGGTCGGCTCTGTTGAAACCTGCATTAAGGTGTGCTGAGATTAGGATGGTGAGAGTAGTGCGGTCTGATGGTGAGAGTAGTGCGGTCTGATGGTGAGAGTAGTGCGGTCTGATGGTGAGAGTAGTGTGTTTTGATGGTGTTTTGCGGTGATTCATTGGGCACTATTTGATTCCTTGGTTTCTTTCCTCAGCACAGTTGTGGTTTTGGCCGTTTTGATGTCAGAAGGGAGAGAGATGTCGTAGATATGGATCCGTCATTTGTACCAAAATTACTAGCAGACCACACAGCCGGAGAAAGGGATGAGGTCAGATAGGCAGGTTTACCCGTTTAACAAGTTTAGCTAACAGACCATAGCAGTGTGAGCTGGAGTGTAGATGGTTGATGTCCCACTAAGCCGCGTGATGCTCTGTTCACTGATGGTTTGTTCACAGATGCATCAACCGGACGTGCTGCTGCTTGTCCAGGAGAGCCTCTCAAGCAGCTGTGAGTTGTGGATTCCCACTCTGGCCAACGCCATTACCGTCGCCAACGCCATTACCATCGCCACCCCCTCCCTCCCCCATCGCCAACGCCAACGCCAACACCATCGCCATTCCCACCCCCTCCCAACACCATCGCCGTTGCCACCCCCTCCCAACACCATCGCCATCACCTCTTGTAAAGGTCTGTGTAATGAGAGGAACCTGCGGTATGCCCAAGCGTCTGTGACATGTCTGTCTTTTCTGCTCCTGCGTTCCAGCCCTCTACGTGAACCTGGAGGCCGACTTTCACGCCAGGGTTCCCGTGGTGGTTTGCACGGAGAAGCAGAGGTCGGTCCTCCGCCGATGAATCTCCGACTCATTGTGAAATGGTCGTTATTGCAGTTTAAATGTTGTTTGAACCTCACTGCAAAGTTGAAAACAATGGTGCTTGTGCGTTCCCTCGTCCTTGAGATCAACAGTTAGGATGACCTTCTGACCGTAATTCAGGAACCGTTCACTGAATATCCTGACAAAGAACAGGTTGTCTGACCATTGCGCCAATAAAATACTTCTGACGTGTAAACAATGGTCCCATGGAACTGAGATTGTTCAGTTTTAAACGTTCCTATCTCCGATCAATTTTCTTATGTGCAAATATAATTTTCACATTGGAAAAAGACGATATGGAAATTTAATATTTTACTTCAATTAGTTGAATTTGCTTTGCAGATGGTGTCGAATCTCTCCTGTATAACAGGAGTGAGTGCTGATTCTATTTATCTCAAATCTAAATCTTAAAGTGTGACCCACGCAACTTCTGGCCAAAATGGTTTCATTCCCAAAGTTAAAATCCTCGGCCTCTTCTAACGAACTTGCTTTGTAAATTCTGACTGTCGTCCTCGTCCATACAGCGGTCTGGTTTGTAAGGTGAGCGCCGGGAATGACAGCGCTCACCTCACAACTGCCTACCTGTCCGCACTGTCCAAGGTGGAGGCACTCCTGCTCCCGCTGGTCATAGCCTTCAGACGCTGGGCCCAGGTGAGTCCTCTGACCGCGTCCGGGAACTGGTCCGCGGGCCGAAGCCCTGAATGACGGAGGCCGTCTCTCGTACCGCAGATCTGCCACGTTGACCGGCCTGAAGAGGGTGGGCTTCCCCCTTACGTGGTCTCGCTCATGGTGGTCTACTTCCTTCAGCAACGCAAGGAGCCCCTCCTGCCCGCATATCTGGGCCCCTGGGTAAGCGCGCTCGTTTACCCGCGTGTTTATCTCTCACCGGCTCAAGAGTTGCCGCGGCGCCGTTCTGTCCGTCTCTCCACATTCCTCATTTGCGTTAGGAACATTCCCCTTGAAAAGTCATTAGTCGCGATTCCAGTTTGTTTGTTTGTTTGTTTGTTCTTTTAATAACGAACAGATCCCGGAGTTTTCAGTGAACAAGCTAGTGGATTTCCGCCTGACTGGCGTGGAGAACGGTCATGTACTCTGGGAGTACAGCCCCAGCCTGGCTGAAGCCACACCCGGTTCTGAGCGGCTCCTGAAGAGGGGCAAAGTGAGTCACGTGGACATGGGAGGTGTTAGACTACTGTTTTTACACTACTGATATTTACTGGGAAATTCTCACTGAGTATCTCCCTCAAAGGTCCAACTGCAGTGTTCCCGTGGATTTGCAACCTGAACCATTAAATCTGCCTCCTGACTCGTTCTCAGCTTGTACTGTGTTTGTGTCCGTGTCATCCTGCACGCGTAGTCATCGCTGGTCTTTGAGCCGGAGGGGAGGAGCTCCGTGGCCGTGGGGCAGGTCTGGGTGGAAATGCTGCGCTTCTATTCGCTGGAGTGCGACATGGCGGATCGCGTCATCAGTGTCCGCATCAACTCGGTCTTCTCCCGCGAGTCCAAGGACTGGCCCAAAAAACGGATCGCCGTGGAAGGTGCGTTTGTTTCCCCACCATAGCAACCGTAGATGATTGACTGCTGCCGAGTGAAACAAAGTGTCGCTCGACGGTCTGGTGCCTTAGTGTGTGAGGACGGATTTTGAGTAGGACACGGTCATTAAGATGATTTAAGGTTAAGATGTATACATGTAACCGAAAAGGACAATCTCGTTTAGTGTACGCATGGGTAAAAGCCAGCAGGGTGATCTGTGATTTCTGTCTGAAGTATGCCAGGTCCCCAAGAGTTAATTGGTGGAATATTGCATCTATTATCAGTGTTTGTGAGATTGGTATCAGTATTATTATTATTATTATTATTATTATTGTATTGTTGTTACTATTATAATTACCGCTGGCGCAACATTTAAAGGCATGAATTTTGGCTGCTTGTTTGGTTACCTCCAATGTTGAAATTCTGTGCTTTTTAGTATTTCAGGCGATGTACTTACTGAAATCTCGTTGTCTGGTCAGATCCTTTCTCGGTGAAGAGGAACGTGGCGCGCTCGCTGAACAGCCAGCTGATGTATGACTACATCCTTCACTGCCTGAGGACTGCGTACAAGTACTTCGCCCTGCCCCTGTCCCAGCAGAGTGTCCCCCGCACCAATCACAGCTCCGACTTGCCTCTGAGTGACGCCCGTCTCGTCCAGTCAGAGCTCGGAAAGCTCAGCTTGTCGCCTCGCGTAGCCAACGGCAGTGCGGGCGAAGAGGACGGGGCCGGGGGCCCGGCCCTGCAGGAGGATGCAGACTGCGTCGTGGAGGAGGTCATAGAGGAGCCAGACGAGCGGCGCCCCCTGGAGGACGAGGAGAACGAAGACGTGGACCCCACTCACCTGCCTCACTTCCCCCGGGAGGAGCAGGAGGCCGGTTTGGTCACTTCCTCGGACTCCGACTCCGGCAGCACCGATGACCCGCCTGCAGAGTCCAACAAGGGACCGTCCTTTGAGAGCAACCAGTCGGAGGAAGAGGAGGATGAGGATGAAGGCGGGTGTGGCCGGCCGCACCTGGACAGCTGCACCACCGAGGAGGAGCAGTACCCGCCTGACGCTGCGTCGGGGGAAGACCTGCTCTCAGAGGACGAGGGGTCACGTGTGACCGACATGGTCCGACAAGAGGACGTCCTGGAGACGCCAGGCCTTGCTGCCACTGTGCCTGCGGAGCATCTCCGCTATGAGTTCAACAAGCAGGTCTTCACTCGGGGCAAGGTACTTCCGCTGTGCCATTCAAACTTCTGGCTGCGGCCTGTCGGTGCGAGCGTGTAGACGGGGCAGGGTGGTGTTACTCTTCCCACACAGCACTCTAACTCCACTATCTCTGGGGGGGGGGGGGGG
>JAOVYW010001684.1:0-15961 GCA_025775045.1 Hiodon tergisus | reverse complement strand
AGAGAGAGAGAGAGAGAGAGAGCGAGAGAGAGCTCATGAGGTACGACACAGTTGCTCTCTGCCGACCTAGTGGGCTATGCACAGGCGTCTTGCTTTGGTTTCAGCTATTGTTAGATAGGCAAATTCAGATTCTGCAGAGCGCAAGCTCATTCTCCCCCCACTCTCTTTCCTTCTGTTATTTCCTGCTAACTTACCCTCCGAAATAGTTTTCCAAGTGCAGAAGTGAATCTTTGCGTGGTTGATCTTGAATCTGATAGTTACGAGGCAGTGAGTGCGGAAAAAGAGGCCGGTGCCTCTTTAAAAGGAATCGGTGATGCAAGACAACTCTAGTGATATCTGTACACATGGTGCCGAGTAGCGCCAAAGACAAAACAAATAGCAACTTGTATTCAAAGACTTATGTTCGAAATCAGACGTTTTCCCCTATTACCGGTTTAGTCCAGTAATTAGGACGAATAATCAATAATCTGGTGTGGTACATATCAATTATTTTGTATCGTTTCATTAAAAAAAATAACTGATAAAAACTTTGCAGAAACGGGGAAGATGGACTTTCTCCCGATGCCTAAACGTGAGGACGATGACAGTCTTACGTTTTTAAATTATGCTTCTGATCTAGCAGTATCTTTTTAACTATTTTTAGATCTATAAGATTTTTTTTAGTGGTGGGCTGGGTTGTTTAGCAACAGTTAAATGCACTAAAATGACTCTTATGATACTGATATACAAACGTCGCGGATGTTTCTACTGCCATCGATGATTGATATATACGTTTAGAGAGTAATTTGTTTAATAGGGTGCAACTTCACGTTGCCTCCGTGGTCTAGAACTTTAATACGAACATTGATTTCTTCAAATGGTCCATGTAGCTTAGTAGAATTACTGTTTGAATTAAATGTTTTCTGGTTACCTTAATTATATAATGCGTCCAGCAGACTCTTTGGGTTTGTTGATATGTTATGATACTTAAAATTGAGACTAAGGCTGTTTTATATGGGCCCATTTGAGTCAAATATCTAGTTGTAATTTTTATGCTAGGCTAAAAAAAAAAACCCAAACAATTAAGGTGACTCCAAGCTGCTATTTTCCATTACTTGACCGCTGTAGCTTGTTAGGACCGTATAATTACGCCTCCTTAAACTGATACGAAGTCTTTACCTACACCTTCATCAGGTATTTTCCTCGCGGCAGTTCACGACTAAAGGTTTTTTAAATTTAAAATAATTTTAAAAAATGACCATGTGCTCTGTACAATATAAATTAAATAATCTATGTAATTATTTTCTCGTTGCTTGCAAAATTCAGTTTGTTACAATTATATAAGTAAATAATTGAAATACATATGTCCAGGTAGGTAGGCTATATTAATATATACCTAAATACATATATAGTTAAATATAAACTTATATATTTGGTCCCCGATGCGAAGTTGTCGGAGCTAAAGTGTAGAATATTTTAATTTATTCCCGACGAGTTCTTAATTATTTATACCATTGTGCCCCATGTTTTTGCCCTAATATCATCCCTTAACTGGCTAAATGACGATGCAATATGTAAAAAATATTAATTAAGTTCTATATATTTAATAACCCCTACTATTTTTCCAATACATTCAACTTCGCCTAGCAATAGGACAAAAGATAGGAGTGGACCAGGGTCAGAGAAAGACCGAGAGAACTCGTGCTTCAGTCTTATCTCGAGCTGATGAAAGCGAAAGTTGGAAGTAAAGAAGGTAATTAGATAGGCCACTCTCATGCTGTGGTTGTTACACGTTTGCTGGTGATGCCCGGATAATCTTGACTACTAAATCATTAGAAAACAATGGGAGCAAAGACAGACAGTTACTGTTGAGGTCTGACCTCTAACCTCCAAACGCCTCATCCTGTGTTAAAAATAGAAGAATGTTCATGGGAAAAGAGAAATGAGAGAGCTAATTATTATTATTATTATTATTATTATTATTATTATTATTATTATTATTATTATTATTATTATTATTATGTTGTCAAATGAAACTACTCATGTCGACAAGTAACTCGTAAGAATTGGTACGGAATACATTTATAATCAAGGGATATATTATAATCAACTTATCTAGGACCTTGGTCATATTAATTTATTTTTAAAACATTTTTAAATTAATTTTATTGCATGGTTAGTGGCTCAATTTATCAATAACAGAAACAGCACATTTGTATTTATTTTTATCAGAATGGCTGGCACCATGAGTTGCTGGACGTGATGCAAAACCATTGCGTCTCCACGTATTTGACCTTCATCATTATTATTATGTGTGAACAAGCGACATCTGCATCCATACATTTCTAATAGCTTCTATATTTATTGTTTACTTTGGTACCTACTTTGCAAGTTCAATGTTTGAATTATAACCACATTTGGTTCTTGCCTGGCCCCGTCAACAATCCAGGTCACAGGCAAAACTACACACGGAAACGTGTGTTTTCAATAAAGCAATAATTATTTGGGAGATCTCGGAGTTGTATTCCCAGTTAATGTTGTTGATGTAAAGATTATGCTCATATTGGCAGACGTACTTATGCCACGTTTTGTCTTTGTGTTTAATTCGGTTTTTCTAATCACTGTTTTATAATTACAATGCAAGGCTCCTGAATGATAGAGAAAAATTACGTACAAAGCTTCCCTTGCCTACGAAATATACATAAGTAACATAATGACTATATCCAGCCCTGTTTTTGATTTAAACCCAATATACGAAGAGCTCTTTTAATCCTAAACGTCATTACTCAAGCATGGACCATTACCGATTTAAAATTATTAGTGGTAAATAATGGTTTCTAATGTGGGTAAATGTGAAAAATAGTGGGTATACAGGAACATTGCCATGCTTGAAGACTACTTAATGTTTCCATCTAGTGTATTCTAATGATGCGCAAGTGAATAACACTTTGCGTTTTAAATTCATTTTAATCTGTATGGTATAAATGCGTATTTTTAATTCACCTATAAGTGTATTGGTTTTACCGAAAGAGTCTATAATAACTGTGACAGCAAGACTGTTAATGCACTCCAAGTAGTGGAGATTAGTTTTCTCCAACTAGCTTTACTTTTCCTAACTTCATTTACAAAATATCTCGATGTTTTTCGCACTTCCGAACTGTTTAATCCTCTCAGACAAAACAACGCGCCCACTGAAAGCAATTCTATACCTTTGACGGCATGGACACTGGCTTGACAAAGGAAATAAGATATTTTCCCAAAAGGCAGTGCAATGCAAGAAATTCCGAGGGATTTACACCTTAGAAACACTCTATCTCTGACAAGCAAAAGACAGCTACTTTAATGAACCCGAGTAGTTACCAAACACAACTTCGGTTTTTTAATTAAATAAAATGCCCTAATGACTGTTTCCGTAATCTGATGCGCAGTGGAGACTTAAGAAATCCCCCCGCAATGAAATTGGTCATTCGCTGAATTCAAACGTATTAACTAGAACATGAAATAGGCTATAACATTATAAAATATAAACAGAAAATAATCAGGGATGGAAACGAGTGTTGAGTCCATCTTTCAATTCTTTTAGGAGGCAAATTGCACAATTTTTTAATTTTATGTAGTTTTTGAGAGAAAACAAATGATTTTGATCATTGGTGTTGATAATCGTTATGATGTTGACCTTCAGGATTCAGTGTCCGATCTATTTCCGTAAAGCTGTTTCGATCTCGATGAGTTTACAGTTTCTCAGAATTCAATGGCGGTTTTTGAAAGTAAGAGACTTTGGTCAAGAGTTATTAGAAAGTAGCCAATAGGCAACTGCTTTGTGCGAGGTGTCATTCAACAGTATGGCCTATACACCATGAATACGCCCGATCTAGTTTGCTTGACTCTTTCCTTCCATCACGCTTGCTATGCACGGGTCTCAAAAACGTCACAACTACTCAGTGTTTCGCTAGTAGAGTTTCTGCAACAAAAGGTCACGCACTGACGAGGATTTGTGAATGAACGCTGTCGCTTTTGCCAGCTCACAGATCATAGAGTTGAGAGATCACTACAAATGTGCCTCAGTGAAAAGCTGTAATATCACCTTCTAGACAATGTTCGGGTCATTCAAAATCGGCTCTTTTTACGAAAGTGAGGTACAGCGATAAGAATGGTTCTTATAAGTTATGTAGTTTTTGTCTTGTCTAAAAAAGGCTGTACACCTTTCCTTATACACGTCTAACATGTTTTTTTTTTAAATATCCACTTCAATTTAGAAAAAGTTCATTTATAATACCACCTCGTTTGCCTTATATAAATCAATCGAATTACTGTAGGCTTGGCCTTCAACTTAGTCAAATTCATTTTTCTCTCTCAAAAACTTCCCGTTTTTTGTTTCGTTATACGATAACATCGTTTAACAGTTGTTGGAAACTTAGTGATTATTAGTCGAAAAGTGTTGTGTTAATGGTTTGACAGTCCTATATAAGTCTATGAATGCCAAGATGAGTCAGGACCAAAGTCTGACATAAGTCTCATATTCCAGAACTATTTAACATATATTGTTTTAATTACCTGAATAAAACCTGCTACTTTATAATGCGGCGAAAGTGTGAAAATAGTAGTAGATTAATGCAACTTTGGGTACCGAGCCGCGAGAACGCTGTGGCCCATTTCTCGACCGTTGTAGAACTTTCAAATCACTTTCAGAAAAATTCCAGAACTGTTATCGCAAGGGTTTTGGTGTTCAAAACTAGAGTGGTCATTTTACTAAAACGTTGCGGGAATGCAGGGGCTGGGTTGCTGGGTTGCTGTGTTGCTGGGGGGGGTAATTTATTGGTTTTAATTACTGTTTAATCCTTCTGATCGTTCTGGCGTAGATAAATCCCTCCTGAATGGGAATGTTCTCAAAGGCTTCGACAGGATCCCGCCACAGAAGGTCTAACCGAGCTCGCAACTCCGTTGTAATGGTTGTCGTATCCCGCGAACGCAATTAAGACCCCTAAGATTAAGCTAATTGATTGCCACCCGTGCCTTTCTAGACGCTGGTTAGTAAAACGGACGCATTGACCAATAGTTGGCCGTTTAAAACACATTACTCATTTGCTTTCTAACGTCTACAACTTGTGTTGTCTGTAGGTACAATTAGTGCCAAGAACTCATTCGTATTTTTCGGATAGTCATAACTGTGACATTATGTTTTACATTTGGGAAATACATTAGACAAGTGTAGTTGGGTTAAGTTATCGAATGTGAATTTTCTTACCTTTAACACGTATTTAATTGCCCTATATTAATGAAAACCAGAGCACTGTTCATAAACCTAAATACAATTATACACTTTAAACAACTCTTCGCATATAACTATCCAAAAATCAGAGGTAACGAGATAGCACTGGCCATTAAATAAACGCTACCTGTGTAGAATGTAGCCCATTCTTTTGCCCCAGCAGTTGGCTTACGGTCTCGACACTTTGGGGCCGTTTCAAACACCAAATAGCCACGGTTTTCATTAAATCGGATGCATTAGCTCTGCTTATTCAAATTCCAAACATTTTCTAACCATGGAATATTACGTTTAGGTTGTGTCTCGGCGACGACATACTTAATTACATTTCATTTGGAGCCCGCATGAAACGCATTTTTTCTTTAATTGATGTGAGTGTGTGTCTTGCTGTCAATCACTTGTCAAGTAGAAGACAACACGCTTGTTTTGCTAATTGTCCTCCAGAAGAGGGATGCGGTGTTTGCCTTCACGTTTGTAATGCAATTTGTTTAAAAGTCATTTTGAAAGCAACCCCCCCCCCCCTCCTTTTTTGTCATACTGTAGTTATTCATATAAAGAGTTAGTCAGTTGTTAAGAACATTTGGCTTTTTAACATCTCCTACTATCAGCAATGTATTAAAACAATTAATTGTTTGAACTCAATATTAACTTAATTTTAAAAGTAAGAATATTTTTTGTATAAAAAAGTAAATATCCTATCAAGTAAACTATTGTTAAAGGAACTAATCCTATGTTGTATATATATGGTAAATTTCTATGTTTGCGTTTAAATGTGTAAATTCTGAAAAATTGCATTTTTTTTCAGACCATGGTATGAAGGTAAAGGTTATCACTTTAAAGATTAAACCCTATGATACACAAAATAGTGTTTACTCTTAACTTTTACTAAAGATGCAAGCCCAAAAAGTTAGGCCTGACGTTGTAACACAGATCCAAGAAAGAAGGAGCTGCAATGTGGTTTTTCCAGTGTAATGGATTTGCCTTTCAAATGACTGACCAACACCGGAAAAGACATGTTTAATTGATTATTACTTTGTGCACAACGTTGGGGGAGACCAATTTCCTTCCGTTGTTAATTCTACAAAGGAAGGTCTTACAGTAAGTGAAGAGTAGATGTGTACATGTGAAATATGAAAATTAACATAAGGTAGACTGTCAAGAGCAATAGGGTTTGTAAAAAAAATCTTGCAAAATTCAATGCGACCTATGAATGCAATTGTCTCGAGATATCCAGTCCATAATCTATAATGTTGCGTTGTAATATGCATTGTATTTGGGTACAACACCAATTTTGTATAAACCATTGGAGGATTGAAAAGTTTTACAGGGTGCTGTAGTGTTCACTAATTCCTAGCAACAAGCAGTCACACAGGTGGGTTAAACCACATAGGGCCAAACCCCCTCAAAATACTCTTAGCAGCAGGCAGTCTTAGCAAACAAATTTTACACCTACATTCAATGTGACTGCAGTACTCTGTTTGTAACGTAATAGCGAAAAGCATTGGCCAAGGTATTAACACATTAAAAGCTTTGCTTTCCATTACACTTTTTTTTCCGGTTAAGCTACTTCCTACCCCAGAATGTCGGGTAAACAGTATTGTAACATGCTTAATCGGTTCACAAAAGTAACGAGTCACCCCTGGCAGTTAAACCCATTAAAATCCTTTGCGGCAGAAATGTGAATATTTCCTTGAAGTTTTCCCACGTGAGAGACGGGTACTGTATCGCCGTTGCTTACCAACTGCAGTGTCAAAAGGCTGTCCAGTCCTACTGACACTGCCATTCGGCCTGCAGTCCTACACATGGCCAATAATGTGAGCTAGGTATGGAACAGACCAATACCATAAAATTACAAAAATAAACCAATTTCCAAAAGACTGAAATACTTTGGTTAAGCACTTAGCGCTGAGTGTAGCGAGAACACCAGAGTTCATATTGAACAATGACAAGAATTCATACCCAGTAATCTAAGTGTGGGAAGCGCGGGCGCTCTCTCTCTCTCTCTCTCTCTCTCTCTCTCTCTCTCTCTCTCTCTCTCTCTCTCTCTCTCTCTCTCTCTCTCTCCCTGCCGCAACATCTAGCCTGCTGGAAAAACCCATGTGGTGTTTAACAACCCGCTGCAACATCATATTAAAATGCACCAGGTTTTGTCCTTAAACATTTGTATCAGGAGCAGGCCCATGTAGGTGAAGGTTAAGGGAGGTTGGACGATGTTGTTGTGTTGTGAGGTTAGTCGGGTGTGGAACTGTGATTGACAAGGTTCAGGTGGGGGTTGAGGGTGAGACAGCAGAGGCAGCGGACCTGCCTGGGCCATCTCATCTCGTGAAACGGTGACAGTGTACTTCCTGTGTCTGATGTACGGAAACTGTAGCTGATCGGTTGGGTCTGCGGAAGTAGTGCTTTCGGGCTAACCCAGGGAAGGGACTTTAGCATTGTCATGTACTGTGTGCATATGAGTCTCGTTTACGCATGTTTCAGATGACCACCTCCCTCTCCGGGATGAGACAACAGAGAGGTTCCAGAGCAAGAAATAGTATGGCTAAACAGTGACTAGAGTTGCTTAATGCAGGAGGATAATATGACCAAGTATGCTGTATATGTGCCCCCAAATCATGTGGCCTAGTGTCACCCAGATTGTTTTATATTGTTTTTAAACTCATTCAGTGTGTATGTTACTCCATTACCAGCGAATTAATGTTTTGACCTCTAGGCTATTGCTCAACACCTTGAATGTTGGTCCCCAAGATGTCATTTTTTCAGCATACGTGTTGCTTATACTTCATGTATTAAAGGTGATTCAGGATGTTGATTTAGCATATTTATTGAGTTACGATAACTAGTATCATGCATGCTGCACGATTAAATATTTTCTAGAATGGGTAGCTCAGCAACTGTGCATTGGCCTGTCAGGGTCCTATGGCCAGTTTTTACTTTTACCAATGAATAGGTTAGACACCTTTCGCTTACAAAACATGTTTTTTGCTGTTGGCCATTCAGGAGGAATTGGCCAATTTAATGGACCTGAAAAGCCACCAAGTTGATACCGTTGAAGCTTACCAACTCTTTTCTGCTGAGAAGAATGAACCGCCCTGACCGTTCAGTTCTGCATTACCTGAAATTACTTTTTTCTGTCACAAAATATGAAATCCCTTAAATACGTCATTAAAAAGCTAATGGTGAAAAGCGGTGATATTGGAAAATGTATTTGATGGCTCATGTCTAATACACGTCTACATACATTTCAGTGAATTCTAAACATACAAAATTACTAACAAAAGGAATGAAAAATACAATTAAAGTTAAGGCCAAATTGCATGGAGGGGGGTTTTAATGAGAGAATCTTGAAAGTAGTAAGAGTGACTTTTCATCTGGGTTCACGGTAATGCAGTTTTTTTTTAAAGATAGAGATAAATCTCAACTTAATCTCCGCATCATCAAAACTGAAGAGACCTGGTCCATGGATCAGCTGACAATTCTAAGATATGCCTGCTTTAAAATCCTGTTAGACATACACATCCCCAGTTAGAAGCTTTGATTTACTCCATGCTTGAAGATGTGGGCCCTTAGAGACTTCCTCCATCTCTCACTACAGGAGTTCTACAAGGTTACATTCTTGGGTCTCTGGTTATTTCCAATCAGCCCCGGGATATGCTCAAGCTGAATTCTCTTTCAGTATAATTTTTGGATTTATTATGTACCTTATTGTAACTTGATGAATTGCTTTTCGTTCACCTTCTATTATTGGACATAATAATGTTGGTACAGGGGCTAAAAAATTGAAGCAACATTTAACACTCTGGACGCCCATGTTTGCTAAGCCATTATGTTTTTATTTTATTCCTAGAAATGGGAATTTTAGAACACAAATCTGGGACAAAAGTACCACTGTGATTTCCGTTAGGTGGGACTGGCCACGTTGTTTTGGTATGCCACCTACATTTTCTTACGTGTGTTAATCATGAATCATTACCTGTAAAATCAATAAAATTATTAATTTTGGTGTGGATGTGGTGTGGGGGGTGCAAACACCAAGGAAAAGATAGAACTGAAAAAACAGAAGTAGGTACGCTAATAAACTGGTTGATTTTAATTTATAATTGTATATAATTGTATTATAATTGTATTCATAAATATGCATGGTTGAAATATATACAAAACTATGTATGATGCTTTTTCTGTCTTACTTTTTTTTGTTAGCCTGTTTAAAATAAATGTGTAAGAAATTAATAAAATCTAAAACTGTTGGTAACATATAATGGGAAACTAGATTGCGATAGAACAGATCATTTATTATTTTTATTATTTTCAGAAGAGCATTTCTGTAGGCCTACTTTATATATATTTGGTATTGGTAATAAACATCTTGACACGATCAAAATACGAATGAAATTTTAGTTGAATCTATTGCTGGTCAAGGTTGAAGGGAGTACCCCATTTCTACTTCTTTAAATCCAGAAACTCATTAGATATTTATTGAAAAGACACAAAAAGGTAACGAGCTGTCTACTAAATTTAAATTACAACAAATTCAGGAAACATAAATGGAAATTACAGCTTAAACCATTTTTAACTTGAGACGAAACACTAAACGACACTAAACGTTTCGCCCAATTAACGCGCAAACACGTTTTTTGAAGGTTTACATTTATTAAATAATATATACGTTTTAGCGTTATAACGTCGGTAAATAAACATGATTTATATGCCACGAACCCCGTTTCTGACGTATATTCCCTTAAGTTCTACACATATGGAAGAAAGTGCGGCGTGCTGGTTAGGAAATATGTCTGGTGACAAGAATATGCTTTGAAATTTTTAAAGTGAAATGTCATATTTTGGCGCTATCTAGGGATTTAAAATGTATATTTAGAAGTAAACGTTTATTTAATAGACTGCCTAAATGATGATAGGCTAAGTCAAAATATAGTTTAAAAAATATTTTAAATACCTAATCCCCCAAGAACAGCACGTGATCCATTGAACACATATATGATAAGTGTAAGGTTTTCAAAGCGCCAGCATTGTAGGGAATGACAGACATTAAAACACCTCTATAGATATACCATACCTGCTTCTCTTTCGATTACTAAAACGCACTCAACATGCTTCAATAACGAATACTACACCTGCATAAAACTATAGTAAAAAAAAAATTAAGTGCCACTCTCATGTGATATTGATATTCTACGTCTTTTGACGAGTTAAAGATTTACATTACATCTGTGCAGGCCTTCTCGTCTTCCTGTACCACGAAACCCTATTGTTTCGTGTATTTAAAATGGTTCGGGTGTCTAACCTGTCTAGAACTTTTGCTGTTGTTTTCAAAGCACTAAGACAAGCTGATATTGAGACAGGTGGGATAAAAGCACATATCGGGCCTACGCAGCAAGAACACAGGATTCCACTTGTTGCGTTAAATGAATGAAAGACAATATTTTAAATGTTTATTTTTCAATTTACATCGCGTGTCAATCTTTCCTCCTCTAAAAGAAAGTGTCTAAAGAGCATTTGTGCATCAAGCGGGTGGAAATATACTGTTCCCTACATAGGCTACATCTGAAACGCACTTACGCAAATACACCTGGTAATGCTCTTTTTGTATGTTGGAGATGCGTAACTGAACAATTCGAAGTTCCCCGAAGGTCTTGTATTTAAAATGAACAACATGAAACAACGGTAGTGATTCACGCGGGGAAAAAATTCATTGAAACAACGTTTGTACCAGATTCATTTCTTTAACTAGCACAGACTTTTGTCATTATGGTTTCTACGTTAGCACACGGGTTAACACTCTCTTAATTAATGGACACAAAAGACAAAAATAAGTTAACAAGATGCAGGCCTATTTCGAAAACAAACAATGCAAATCCAGAACAAAAAACTACAGTCATCGTCTGGACATTTAATTATATTGCGTTATGTTTTATATTTTTTAGACGTCACTGACATGGTTTACGTTCAACAAGTGTTGGTGGCAATATGAGTATCTCTCCTTGCTCTTATAACAGTGACAGCTATGGTTGATTTTGTAGTTGGTCAATTTAGGGAATGCATTTAGTCATTTGGAGCAACGTCGTGTGTGGGACATACTCTGTTGTGCACTGTCATAGTGATTAAAATAGGTTCTAAACCAATTCGTCATTTGACGGACCTAACGGTCTGTATTATGTGACCCATAGAAAGAACTACTGCCATAGAGATGATAAATTATAGGTATATGGTGTATATGGTGAATTACCTATCAACGGTTATTATTAAGATTCCACAACCCCGGTAAGAAAATGATCAGAATGTCAAAGTTAACTTTTCATTTTCATAAACGAATATATTTTCTCCCCTGGCATTGATAATGTCACGTAATAAGTGATTTATCCTTTTAAAATGCTGTATCACAGTGTATTTTAATATATTAAGAAGTATGAGCCGCCTGGTGTGTACATGAGACCTAAACAGTTTTGTCAACAGTAGCTTTAACGCATTAAAATTATTTAGGAAACTCAAGAATCACGATTCTGAAGTTTAACGTATAAACGAGGCATTTAATAAGTAATATCTAGGCCTACTATTTTGTGTGTTTTTTTTAAGTACACCATTCAATTTAACCGCCTTAGCGTTAGCTTTAACTTTAATTCACCAGTTTCGGCAAAAGTTATTTTCTTCCGTTGATAACACAACAGTTTTAATATGTTTCATTGAGTGCCGTTCTCATGATGTCCCTTAAGTTAAATATTATTTAAGGAGATCTTAGCCTACAAAGTATCTTAAAATAGTAAATAAGTAAGTAAATAAATAATCTTCGCCCTAGACGAAGTTTTATAGCGTTCGCAAAACCCTATCAACCTCATCAAGAGCTTACTTTTTTTTTTATATTTTCCCCCCCAAATTGATCAATATTCAGTAAGGCCCGTGAGAACAAAAAGAATTGGGCGGAAGCAAACGTTCTTTATTCTCTTGGGTATTTTTTGAAGTTTCTCTTGAGTGATTTCGTTTTGTCCCTGTCTAGACTTTTAGCCTGTGTAACTCAACTGGTGATAATTTAAACGCAGTCGTCAGTCTTTACGCTAGCACAAATTATACACAGCCGCTCATTTGGGATCATATACAAAGCACAAAATAGAAGTCGAAGAACTAGTGTAAGTTCCTGGAATATTGGATTTAAACAATTTTTAAAGAAAACGCGACACGAAACCTGGTGAGTGACATCAGACAACTGCTCAGTCAAACCTATTCAAATTTGAATTAGCCTAGTCACAGTGCACACGTGCTAGCGTACGTCTATTCCATAAGAGAAAATGGGTATCGTATAATATATGAGAATTGGGTATTGTCTTGAGAGTAAACCTACTTCTAAAGTCTTGGAATGTGTTCAGGTGTCTTGACAGAAAACTCAGCACTGCCGCCTGGCGAATGTTCTACATTCTCTAGTTTGTCGTATATTTTTATTATAAAATTATGGATTTCTTTATTTACTAAAATACATTGTTTTATTTGTTATTATCCCACACATTTTAATTTTTTTTTAAAGGAGACGACATGTAATCAAAGTTTTTTGCTTTTACTTTGGAAAAGAAAAAAGCTAGGAAGTTTTTTTTGTATGTTTGACACTGGTACAACGTTTTCTGTTAACGTTTGATACAATCCAGATCGTAGTCGTAATTACGATCTTACCAAAATGTGCTGAGTGGGCATATATACTTCTAAATCTGGGACCAAATCAAAACTTTAGCAACCCGCAAGTAACACTTTACAAAACGGTATTTAATAGCTTTTTGTTTAAAAAGAAATCCATAATATACTTACAAGATAAAGAAAAAATTTACGTCAAAGTTTGAACTTGGTCCCCGCCTAAGTCATGCATTGCTGTAAAAATGTTTTAAACGATTAATGCTACGGTAAAACAGATGTGCCGTTTAGTGCCTAAAGTCCTTAAACGAAAAAACCTATTCGTTAAAACGACTATATGTATGCCGATAAACCGCAAATTACTAGTGAATTGAATGAATTACTATTGTCTTTTTTGCTCACCTATCATAGTTAAAGCTCAGTCACGTATTTAATAGTTGGTCACTTAGTTAGATTTTTTTTCTCCCTTTAAACTAATTTCACCATTATTTATTTGGCTATTAGCGCTCATCCACACCTATATAGCCTATATTGTATGGCATGTGACTCGGGTAACAATTTTTCATTCGTTATATCATTTTCGAATACATAGATTAACTGTGGACAATGCAAAATAACTGTCCAACAACAAGTCTAACAATAAAGTACATCCCATCCAAACACGCAATAGAGCAAACCAAAATATCGTTGCCGAGCCTGAAACGCAGTTTTATTGCACTTAGGCCGGCCCTCAATCAAAACTTTATCAGCCTGATTTCCGCAATTTACAGAACTGTATTTAATGATGTTTTCTTTTAAATCATGGAATAAATACAGTAATTACAAAAAATTCGAGGAAAAAGCTATTAAATTTACTAATGCAAAGGGAGATCAGCAAAATTGCTGACGTTTTGATTTGGTCCCAGCCTTTGTTAACTGGTTTAATTTTTTGTATCGCCTATTGTTCGCTTACAACAAATGAGAGAACGCAATACTTGAATATATTATTCATGTAAATTTAAGTTTTGTGTTCTGTGGAAAGGAGTGGCATCTGCCAACCGAATTGCTCATTAGCGCCTCCAAATAACGCTGTTCAGATTTTGAAAATACAGTGATAACCTGAGCGTCCCTGTGATTGTCCAAACGCTATGTTTCAAATAAAGTTAAATTTTCTTAAAATGTAAATTGGGCAAAAACAAAAACAAGAACAAACAAACAAAAACTGCGCATAAAAAAATGGTGAAATAACAATTCATACAGGTTACATTGTTTCTTTAGAACTTTAAATGTCCTACATCCCATAAAAATGAGCTTATGAGACCCCAATTCTAGAGAAACATTTCTATATGAAATGCTTAGAGAAACTCAAACGTGGAAACTTGAGTTATGTTCATGTTTACTCGAGCCATAGACCCAGTTTTCCATGGCTTGGTCAGTGTTAATCGTGATTTTAATTAGGAAACCTAAATCCAAAATCGGTTTGAAAGTTCTCTCATTAAATGACATCGGCGACAGTTAACATACTCATTCGTAACCACCGCAGTTACTTGAAGTACAAAACACTATTTCTATCTGCATCCCTTTTGGCTACTAAAGATCAAATAACATTTGTTTAAAAATAAACGTATAATTCCATTACTCGTATGAAACAAATTTATCCTCAAATAGGGAGTACGACGAGGGCAAGTGGGTTCTCGTCTTGTGTAATATGAACATTTTGTGTTGTGACGCTCAAAGTTTATAAGCCTCTTCGTGTGAAACGCGCAGCAAGAGCTCATGATTCCATTGGTGCAGCCCCGCCTGTGTAAATCAACCAGCTGCTGTGTGCATGCAGAATTACATTTCATTTTGATATTTTTTTTAAACCCTTGCAAAACAAGTAATACGCATACTTACGCACGCATGTTTGCGTTGGGTGAAATGGTTAATATTAATGGATATAGACGACTACACGCAGACACACATAAATGGCAGCAACGGATTATTATTCGAAGCCCGTCGAGGTGATGTGAAGAGCCACCCCCAATTCTAGCATTTGTTATACGAATTGAAAATGTTCTGATAAAAGCAATTGTCAAATAGCTGACAGACAGATACGTTTTCGGTATAGGCTACTGTTCGGAGAGTCCTTAAAATAACAATAAAACGAAATGGAAAATTGCGTGTATTGTTTGTCACCTAATTGTAAAGTTTCCTCTTTTTTATATTAGGACAAAGAGGAGTGAATGAATCAAGAAAGCATACAATTTAAACGAGCATCTCGCGAAAAAATTGTGGAAGACCATGATTGGCTGGCTTCAACCCATGTCTTTCTCCTATCGTAGTCTTCTTCGGCCGTAAAGCATATAGTCTTGCTTTCAAGTACAAGCTGCGCCTCAACTCAGTAATAACACCGATATGATCTCGCGTCTTCAAAACAACTCACGTCCCGGTTTGTGGCTCTACCTTCTCAGAATTAACACGTGAAAGAGCCGTTGTTTGTACGGAATACCCACACGTAATTTCAAGATTCAGTGAAACCAGAGTGGTATCACGATGAAGCCGGACAATCAATGAACAACTTTACAGATTGCTGTAAAAAATGGTACTTTGAAAAAAATTCCTGTATTCAGACCCATCTGCCCTCTCCAACAATGCAAACAAAGTAATACGCATACATTAGAGCCAAATCAGGCTTTTGAAAACAATAAACGTGGCATCGTAATCGAATGTTTATACATTGATCATAAAATCCAGAAGAGTATTCTAGCATTCTGGCTGTTAGTTAATTGTTTTGGACCACGCACTTGTTTCCGGTTTTGTAGTCTTAAAAACACTTGCCTTCTAATAAACTTGCGTATGCCGGCAAGAATTGGACAGTGGTTGCTTGTCGTAAACGTTAATGGTCATTATGAGAAAGCTACTATCACAAATCAATTGCATAAAAAAAATACTGTCTGCATAGACTAGCAAAACCCGATATATTCTAACGAAAATAAACTCACTCAGATTGAATTTTAATTAAAACTATATATCTACTTTTGTGGTTGAAGTGATTGAGTGGAAATAAAAACCCTTTACTCTATTGGCCGTTGCTAATTTAATTCCCCACGGAACAAAGAAAGCAAAACAAAA
>JAOVYW010001683.1:0-15963 GCA_025775045.1 Hiodon tergisus | reverse complement strand
CATTTCAGCATTTCAGCATACGCAATTTTTGAGTTTCTATAAAATTCTACAGTTCTGAAGAAGTTTGGAAAAAGGTTACTGAGATACATTTTATTCCTGTGGCGCTATACTTAACTTAATCCGAAGCATTATGAAATAATCACACACTTTGATCTCCTCATGTAAACTTCTGGCAGATGTTCATTAATTTGGTGCAAAGCTATGATCCCCTTAACCCTCACTGTAACTTGAACTTAAGGTTTAGTGCCATATTTCCTTTCTATATTGGTCCACATGTTAATCCTCAACTTTTGATTGGTTTAAAACCAGGTAGTTTGACTGTAAAAGACCAAGAATTTCCACAACCAGGAGAATGTAATTTTGTGAAAGTAGTTAACACTGACCACCGGCTACACTGCAGGAGCGTCCCTCCTCATTGACCCCTGAGAAGGAGAATGACCGAGATTGAACAAAACGCAGTAATCGTACCTGCAGTGCAGATAAACTGTGTTATTATAGCATCATTCCTCTAAATTCAAAGAATTCAGCTATATCCTTAAGATTTCTTTCTCTTTGTACCCTGTCTTATTTATTTCTGTCCATTCATCTCTGTGTCCTTCATTGTTCCGTCTTCTCTGAGTGTGTCCTGTAACAGATTAGTGTCAATGCGAATCTGTCAAACTTGATTTCTACTGGGAAGTGTGTGGGACAATGCTTCCAGAGGAGGTCAGGCAGAGAGCAAAGTCGACCCCTGCGTCGGTCACTGCAGAACCGGGCTGCAAAGCGCCGTGCCGGGGGAGATGGAACGCGTGGCCAGACATTTGAGCTGGTAGACAAGGTCACCGCGTTTCGCCGGGTGTCCCCATTTTAACGCGGCACACTGCGCGATTCATCTGGAGACCTGGCACACGTGCTGTTAGTGAGCTCACTCCGAGCCCGCGCCGTGCAGTACTGTTCCACAAAGACAAACGTTCTCACAGCGCACTGACGGGCAGGGCGGACACTCCTGAGTAGCCGCACCTTCTTCTGCCTGTGGCCATGAAAGGTAGTTTCAGCAACGCTGAAAACGTCTGTTAGTATCTCTCTTGAAAACAGAGGATATAACGAGCCCAGGAACTTCCCGTACAAGTTTCCGCCAGGTCCCAGGGGTGCTGCTGGATTCCGGGGGGCATTTAAAACTGTGGCTTCAAAAGTGCTTAATATCGCTTTAAAGCAGGGTGGGCAGTGAAAGGTTGGAAATCACACAATTACTGGGGTTCTATGTCTCCCAGAAACACAGAAAAACACCTTCTGTCAATCTAGAAACGGTCAGCAGATCAATCTACAGGAAAGTCCGTCTTCAGATTCACGCGGACATGTAGCAGCTGATACGTCGCTAACAATGGCCATTGTAGACTAACTTTGATCCTTTTAAAAGGCAATATGCAGTGGTTGTCTCTCTTACTTCTTCGTACATATAAGAGCTCATTGTTTCTGCGTTACCATCTTTAATAAATATTATACAAATCTTTATGCAACAGGCTTTGTACCCTTAAGGTTAACATGATGCTTTACCGCCACACACTTAAGAAAACAGCCTGAATAATGCATGATTGCTGGGTATTTACTTATTGATTTTAGCTTATTAATATATTTACTTGGAGTGAAAAAGAACAGAGAAGTATCAGCTGCAGATGAGTAGGTGAGTCACTGTTTGCACATGGACAGGTACAGAACTCAACTCAATGTCACTGTTTGCACATGGACAGGCACAGAACTCAACTCAATGTCACTGTTTGCACATGGACAGGTACAGAACTCAACTCTAAGTCACTGTTTGCACATGGACAGGTACAGAACTCAACTCAATGTCACTGTTTGCACATGGACAGGTACAGAACTCAACTCAATGTCACTGTTTGCACATGGACAGGTACAGAACTCAACTCTAAGTCACTGTTTGCACATGGACAGGTACAGAACTCAACTCAATGTCACTGTTTGCACATGGACAGGTACAGAACTCAACTCTAAGTCACTGTTTGCACATGGACAGGTACAGAACTCAACTCTAAGTCACTGTTTGCACATGGACAGGTACAGAACTCAACTCTAAGTCACTGTTTGCACATGGACAGGTACAGAACTCAACTCTAAGTCACTGTTTGCACATGGACAGGTACAGAACTCAACTCTAAGTCACTGTTTGCACATGGACAGGTACAGAACTCAGCTCAAATCCGCCCTCTTCATCCTAGTATCCACGTCTTTGGTGTAGTAATGCACCCTTCCACTGCAATCCCTCTCCGGTGCCCTGCTGAAATTTTAGCTTTCCCTTGGTGCACCCCTTTCACATCACTTGGCTTGCTTGACTGGATTTTGTATGCCGACCCTCAAACGCGGTCTGGATGGATGACTGGTGCTTGAAGTCACCAATTACGTTAAAAATAAGCTCAGCCTTACTGATGAAGCGGACTTGAAGTTCTTGTTCCTAACTCAAACTAAATCTTTGTTAGTCTGTAAGGAGTTCATAACAAAAGGATATCCCAATATAACCACCACCCCAAACCGAAGAGCAGCCAGAATCATGTTCATACTAAAGACTCTGCTTTGAACAGTGGTGTGTCTCAGGTAGGTCGCCCTGGCTAATCTTTTGCCAATGAATATACTGGCTCCCACTCTTTGGTGAATGTCAGACGGGTGGTTTTGGAGGACGACATGCTGTGCCCACTCCATTTTCACAGGCAAACAAAGACAGAAGTTTGTGTTTGCTTAGTCCTGCCCAACTGCAGGGGCGGCGGCTATTTCTGGCATCCCTTCCCCGCGCGTGTGCTGATGAAAAGGTCTAATTGGTGTAAGATGTTAGTTTTTAATCCTCGGATAATTACATGTTGAATTAAGGAAATTAAACCCAGGATTGCTTTTCATATGACAAACACACAAAGCAGCCAGGTTCAACGAGACAATGGTTGTCAGGAGCCGTGCGTGGCAAAAGAGTAGAGAAATTTCTTTGGTTAAGATATCATTTGCAATGATAAAAATTATATATTTTTAAATATTATGATAAATTGTAAACCCAAAATTATCATTTAAAATGATAATTTCACAACCACATTAATATAAAATAGTTTTTTTTAAAGAGTTTTTGAAGCACGTCTACTTCCATCCCGACTTTACGATTCGACACTTCCTTGCTGAGAATGCTTCAGCGAAGATGTCAGACAGCGTGGTAGTGAGAGAATGTCTAAACTGTAGAGAAAAGGCTAGTAGGCTTATCCAACGTGTTGGCAATTTACTGTCCCTCCCAGACCAGTTCTGGGGCAGTTAGGTATGGCTTAGAACTGACGTTTCAGGTCATAAAAACTTTGCAATCCACTTTCGGTGGCAGATTGAGCTCGTCTCCGACAGAAACCCCCCTCCTGTTGATTTGCTCCGAATGCCAGGGTGAGCAGGGGAAAGAAAGAAAAATATATAGAAAGCCAGAAAGCACGGAGGCGTAGATTGATACAGGCAAGGCAAAGATTAATGAGGAGAGCGGGCCGGCCAGCCCATCTGTGCTCGTTATTTGTGTTCTACCCGGCGATGAGAACGGTGCCGCTGCATTGGCCAGTTATCTGGACGGCTTGCTAAGGGTGCCACCTCGGGGATCGAAACGTCCGTTTATCGCATATCCTAGCGCTCGCTTGCTTTTTTATGACTGACCACGGCACGGCTCGCTGAGGCACGGGTGTGCAGATGGACTGTTTGACATTCAAATATTTGAGGTTACTCTCAGTCGAGGTGCAGTACGTCAGAGCGAGTGCGAGTTTTTTTAGGAAACTTTTTTTTTTCTTCAAACCCAAAAGGGATTTCTCAAAGTGGGAGCAAAATTCTGTCAGGCCACCAAACAGCCCACACTCCTTCGCATTGCTTCAGCACTTATTCCCCGTCCGCTGACCCCTGGTTTGAGACGTCAGCGGAGGGCAGACCGACCCGCCGTCTGGCTCGCCGGCAGGGCGTTTGGCTCGATGGAGGAGTCACACAGAGCGGGAGAGATGTCCTCAGAGTTCTCTATCAGGCTAAGTTCGACACGTTCGACCTGGCAGCAGGGCTCCTTGTCACCGTACAGTGGTATGGAAGAGCTTGTGACTCTACTGCTGCACCCTTGGCTGGGTTACTCTAAGCAAAGTTTTGAAGCATTGTAGGCTTTGTGGGTGGCCCTGACTACTGGTGATGCCCAGCACTTTATGTTATTTCCGACTAGAACTGCATGCAAATGGGGAAAACCATCTGGTCGAAATGATTTTTTCACATTTTTATAAAAAAACAATGAAGTTATTGAGCTTTGGAGTTGAGTACTGGGAATATAGATGGATCTGGTGATGGGAATCTCACAATCACTAGATGAGCACTGCAAATTTAAATTAAGAAAGAAATGGAAAGCAATGAATTCTGTGACCCTTTTGTTAAATCATTTGATAAAAATCCACTATTCCTTGTTGAGAATGTTGTACCTGGAAGGTGTCCTTCAAGTTCTCAAATACACATCAGTTCCTGGTCCTTATGATCAGGCACGGCTGGGGCATAGAGAGTAATTTAATATTTTGTCTCAGGCCAGCTTTGGTTTTCTCTAAAAACAACACACCCAGAAGCTTCCACGATTCCTTTCTCGGAGAGGCTGTCACCTCAGAGGGTTCAATTGACCATCAGACCCATCTCCTCCATCTGCTCCGTGAAATGGCGAGCCTTGCTAACGTGCGTGTTGTTCCGGAAACCCTTGGACCAGTTTAGACCATACCCATGCCCCACGCAATCATACTGCATACTTCATCATACTGCAGCTGAGTCCCAGGAGGAGGCTGTATCGATGCAATTAATAACACCACAACCACATACACAATAAGAATTTAGTAATAAATCTAGTAATAAAAAATTATCAACGAAGGCTTTGCAGGATTGTTTTTTTTCCTTAATGTAGCAGAAATATGACTTTTCCCAGAAATGTATTCTCTCCGTATAGATTCTCTTCACTGGTGAATTTGTACAACTATGGACATTTCTCTCTCAACCAGCCACAGAACAAACCATGACCCAACATAAATTTCCCAATATTATTTCTGTTGCAATACAGCTCTAAGAATGGTTGAGGTAGACCTATGGGGTGAAATCTTCCAGGTACACGCCATGCCATTTTAACGTTTCAGTGGAAAGAATTCTTGGCTTTTGATCGGAGACAAGCAAACCGAGAACAGAAAGCTTGAGGCACACCTATTCCCTTTCACTGGTCGCCGAAGAAATGTTGGCCATTGTTTTGCCCGGGATTAAACGTACACAGGGTGTCAGAAGTGTCACTTTGATTCTCACACAGGATGAAGGGAAAAAAGACCCTGGAAATAAAGAAATGGAGACAGCGTGTCCATGAATCGAAGCGGAGAGGTCTGCCTCATCCGCCACTGGCCACGGAGGACAATAGGAACCCTGTCAAGAGGTCTTTCTGAGTGGACGGCTTATCTCCCAATTCCCTTCTCATGCACAGAGCAACCATTAACAGTTGGCACCCCCGGGAAGAAAGGGGACTGAATCAAAGTGCAGGGAAAAGGGCTTATCACAAAGGGCTTGGAGACCCCTCCCAAGCACACACAATCGCGGTTAATCCCCATGAAGAGGATCGCCCTCGTCGCTCAGGCCGGATCCCTGCGTTTCCGCTCCGACACAAAGGCTCAATTAAAGAGACAAAAGCCTGGCCCAGCTGCCGCCATGTTCTGCCTGCATAAACTTGGACATCCCACAGTGGGGATGGGAGGTGGGATGGGAGGCGGCACCAGCAGAGTGTTACCCTTTTCTGTGGGTACGCTGCCCCGAGATGGAACAGACAGGCCCAGCGGACGCTGAACGGTCCCGGCCCCGATCACGGGCATGAAGCGGGACACTGAAAGACGAGGAAAAGGAATTGAAAACTGGCTGCAGAGCTGATGGATTCGTCAAGACATTTCTAATGTAGGTTGGAAACGGGAGAACACTGAGATTAAGGAGCAGGAGCTGATGCGAACGCCCCTCAGGAAAGCCCTACCCTCTGTGCTCTGCGGCTGTGCCTCAAGTCGAGTTAGTTTACTATCTTAAGTGAAGGCCCGAAATGCTTCTGCCTAGGGAAATAAAAATGCCTGGCTAAAACGTCTGTGCTTTGTTTTTCCAACCAAAAACAATGTAACAAGAAAAATGTGTTTCTGGAGGTGCTGTAAATGAACTTAAAGTCTTAGCATTTGTCAAAGACGCATAGTGCAATGTACAGTGCAGTTCAAATCAATGAGGAAAAGCCATACCATTCAAAACAAGGAAGCGGTGAGGCTTCATGGTTCTGAACTGCAGATCTCCAAACACTTAGCAGAGCGGACAGCATTAAAGGACACCAATAGGGCAGCTGGTCCATGCCACCACACATAATCAGACACAACTGCTTTGCGGACACGCTGTCTGTCATGAGGTCAGCCAGTCGCCGTGGCGCGTGGGACACCGCCATGGAAACGTATGAAAAGTCTCCCACAAACCACTACCACCATGATTAAACCCTGACAGGCAGGTATGCTGCTGGGGCTTTTATATAGAGCCTGGAAACATGAGCTGATGACCGTGATGACTGTTACCCCGCCACTCTGCAGGACAATACTCAAGACGAGTTGTGTCCAGTGGTCAGAGGTGACCTCTAAGTAGTGGTTTCGCCTTCCAGCTGGACGAGGTGGGAGCAGGTACCGACGAGGGCTTTGTGAAGGAGATCTTCACCTGGAGGCACTTCTACTGGTATCTCACCAACGAGGGTATCGTGTTCCTGCGTGACCGCCTACGCTTGCCCCCCGAGATTGTCCGCGATAGTAGTGTAAAACGACATCGACAAAGAGGGGAGCAGGAACGCGGATGAATATTGTAGAAATTGTAAGCTGCTCAAGTCGCTTTGGATAAAAGCGTCTGCTAAGCAACTTCTAAATTCTAACCCTCAAAGGAATTAAAAGAAGGACCACGTAGTCGTAGTTGCTTGAGTCCATTTCACTTTTTGTTCACTTAAAAATATTTATGGGCAGCACGGCTAAAAAAATCGAACAGCTGCATCGCACAGTGTATTTTCTGTGTGTAAAAACGAGATCCGACATTTTGGCATTTTTTGGCCGCTTATTTGTTTCTGAGTGTGCAAAGGCTTAGAGGAAGGAGAATGGCAACATAGATAAGGAGGGATTCATACTTAGTCCCCCCCCCTTCCCCCGATTGAAAAAAACATTCACTTTACTTTACTTACAATTCATTTTCAATTTTCAGTGCCTGTTGTGTGAGGCGTAAATTACAAGCAACACTATTACAAATACAAATATGCATCCGCTGTGAAAAAAAAACTGTTAATGTACTTAGCACATCGAAAAGTGTATTGTGGGTAGTCTGACAAATCGGCAGTGCCACAGGAAGGGAATGTTATATGAACACTAATACAGCCTTTTCGCAACATTCATTCAAGGCAATTTGCAGAGGATTCCACAGCTCATAAAACTTCAATTGAATCAAACTGCAAAGCATTGCTCCTTTTTTATATCCGTTTGCATAACGGTAACGGAGGCTAATTTGTCAGTACTCAGCCCCGCCATGCACAGAACCCATCTCGCTAAGTTAAATCACCCATTGCGCATTAGTTCACATCCGAAGGTGTGCAAACTCCTGAGGGCTCATTCTTTTAAAACGGCTGTGCGTTACCATGGGGATTTTGGTTTTAAAAGATGGCCACAGATTTGAAACAGAACAGAGTCCTCCCGGGATTAATGGAAATTGCTTCTGGCCAGGCTCATAAACGTGGCATTTCTGAGAAGCTTATTCAAAAGACCATACACTACACCGCCTTTTATAGGATATTAGCAAAATTATTCCAAAATAAAAATGCTTCAATATTATCTTAACCATTTATGAGTCAAGAATTTTAATAGGAAAAAAAATTAACTGTTGTCAGTGGCTTTTTACACACAGGTTTTTTGTGTTTGACTTGAGCGGGTGAGATTGCTGGGTTGCCGGTTAGAACCAACTATCCAAAAATACACTGAACAGCAAAGTGGGTTGCCACTTCTTTTAGAGCATCACTTTTTTTGCAAACCATCATAGATTCTAAATATAAAGACTTTCAATATTTGTTCAACAGGGACACACTTGTTCCCAGTTAACAAAGTCAAGCACTGAAAAATCATCTGTGGATTTAGCTGTTTTTAAACCAATATTCTTTCCTCCAATCCATTCTCAGTCAGTAGGATTCAGAGTGAGGGAACAACTTCTGCCAACAAGAGGAACAAACCCCTTATGAATGTTTAATATCCATTTCATTTGTTAAAATGGATGGATTCCCTGAGTGAGGAAAGACGAAGAATGTGAAAATGGAAGGCGTGAATGTGAAAAAGCGGCATGTCAATTAAAGATGTTCCTTAAAAACTTCACAGGCATAAAAGTAGGTCCATATCAACACTTACGTCTGACCACTTGGCATTGATTAATCAAGAATACAAATCAAGGCAAATGAGATCTTGACAGATTATCTTAAAATGTTTTAAATTGATGTTTATCTTGGTCTATGTCCTGCTAGTAATGCCCAATTTATGTATTAATGCCTCTCATAAAGAATATGAATCAAAACTTCTGATCTAACAATATCATTTAGATAGTCAAGGAAAACCTGAACACTCTGGAGAGACCTGGTCGTCACTGAAATCTGAATACGAGTATCACTATGAGCGGTCGTCACTGTAATCTGAATATATGAGTATCACTATGAGCGGTCGTTACTGTAATCTGAATATATGAGTATCACTATGAGGTGTCGTCACTGTAATCTGAATACGAGTATCACTATGAGCGGTCGTTACTGTAATCTGAATACGAGTATCAGTATGAGGTGTCGTCACTGTAATCTGAGTGCAAGTATCACTACGAGCGGTGCCACTAATTTCACATAGCCTTCTGTGAGGAATGTGAGCTGTACAGATGCACAGAGATTCAAATCCCGCCGGTGCTCTGCTGGTAAAATGGGGGGCGCTGCCAAAGCACCCTTATCGGCTTAATTAAAAAAACACTAATCAGCAGGGATCGCTCCATCTGCCCGTCTCACTTTCATGCCAGTCAGATCAGTTAACAAAGACTGCCTTCAGGACCAGCATCTGGGATAATGGATGACACGCTGGCGCCTAGATTGCCGCTCTCGTGGCATGCAGGGCCTTGTTTATTTTCAGGAATGGAAGGTCACCCCTTGGACAGTGAGGGTGTGCCTGCCCCGGGCGTACCTCGGCTTCCTGTCCTGATGACACCACGTCCGCCCTGCCCTGCCCTGCCCTCCCCGCTATGTCGCCTTCCAGAATTTCACAATTTGCTCTGCTTAACATTGTGGAGCAGGAATGGAGTTAAGATCGATTTCCCCTGTCCCGGAAGACCGCCGTTTCCGAAGGAGAAAGAAACGGATTTCCTCATCAAATCTTAATGGGCGAGATGAATAAACGCGCCTGGCTCCACTCGGGGTTTACTTCTGCTTCATCCGTTCCACTTCACTGTTGATAATGAACTCAGGGCCCAACCTGCTCCCCGTGGACAATGGCAGGTCACCCAGAAGCTGGGATGCGAATCCTGGGAGCTGGCGCCTCAGGGTTCACCAGTCCGACGTGCCTCCACGTGACTGAACGACAGAGCAGCCGGATCCTCTCTCTGGGCTCACGGGACACCAGTGTTTACTGCTGAACATCCGTCTGTGCAAACAGCAGTTTTAGGTAGGATTTATAAACCTCCAGGTAACTTTGGAAATAAAGCCAGGAGCACCCATTGTTTTACGAAGTGAACAAACCGGCAGAAAATGAGCTGTCCAAAAAAAAAAAACCTATACGATAAGCTAAACCAATAACACAATAACTCTCTGCCAGTAAAAATTCAGCAATCATGCCAAGAATCTAATCCTATTTAATAGAATAATTACTATAGAAAGATAAATGTAAAAATCATTATTAAAAAATTGCTAATATTATATATTCCTGTAGAATAATAGAGCACCCTCCCTATTGAAACTAGATTAAACCTAAACTAAGTGTGAAGGATAACGGAAGCCACAGTGGAACCTGTGGGGGAAGGTCAACTTTTATCTTTTAGAGTGAAGTGGGGAGTGGGGAGAGTGGTTACACAACATGTCAATAAAATTGGCGATATTGTCCTGTCTCCTGTCTCCTGGCCTAACAGAATAAACCTTCAAAGTTAGAAATCTATATACAACGTCAAAGCGCTCATCATTTTTAATACAAGGAGCAGAGGCCGCTCTTGTATAAGAAGCTCTTATTTATAAATTCCCAGGGTTTGACAGCAAGACTTCGCAATAACGTCAGTTCTCATCTCCATCGGCTGGCGAGACGCGGCCGACGGAGGGAAAGAGCAGGGAGAGAAATGCAATTAAGTGGAGAGAGGTTGACGAGCAAGTGGTCCGGAAAGCCCAGAGAATATCAAAGTGGAATTATCAGTTCATTTACAGAGGCGGCTGATTAGATTGGTGCCTAATTGCTTGGATGCTATTTTTGGGCCCCGGCTTGTTTGACTATCCGATGACGCCTCCACTAATGCCCCTAGAACACTGCTTGGTTTCAAGGTCAGCTTGCCGTGGAACCATCGTGGGAGAGGGGCAGGGCAAAGGTCAATATGCTTCCCCCAAAATTCTCACCCAATCGGACGCATGCCTAGTACAGGCAATGACAATTCACAGGTTGTGTGTAGGGGGAGATTCCTAGAAAATCCTAGAAAATCCCTGAAAATCCTGTCCAGAGGTTCATCTTCTATTGGCTGTATGGGTTTTTATCAAACTGCTAGCTTGAATATCCCAGGGAAAGCATGTTAAGAACAGAAATACAAAAGTTTCCTTATCCCTACATTCATAATTCAGGTTGGGTGTCGTTTCCTGGTCTAGTATTGAAAATAAATGAAAAATTAACCAGTCTGAATCTCTTCCGACCTTGCCTGCCTCGAGTGCAACTGTGCCTCTGTGTTTGTTCCTATCCTCTAGCACTGCAGAAACACTAACTCCTACTGTTTACTATAATCCCTTCTGGGAACGACGGATGACAATGCAGGACAATCCCTCCAACTGTCATCTATCCCAGCACCCTCCTCCCCTATCACTTCTCGGCACCCTGAGTCTAATTCCATTATCCCAGGCACCAGATCGGCTTTTACAGCGGGAGAGAGGGAGAGCTGCCCTTTCCCATATGAGAACAATGGTAAACGCTCTGTAGCATGGGTTCAGAGAGAGGGAGAGCTACCCTTTCCCATATAAGAACAATGCTAAACGCTCCATAGCCTCGGTTCAGAGAGAGGGTGAGCTGCCCTTTCTCATATAAAAACAATGCTAAACACACTGTAGCCTCGGTTCAGAGAGAGGGAGAGCTGCCCTTTCCCATATGAAAACAATGCTAAACGCTCCATAGCCTCGGTTCAGAGAGAGGGAGAGCTGCCCTTTCTTAGATAAGAACAATATTAAACGCCCCGTAGCCTCAGTTAAGAGAGAAGGAGGGCTGCCCTTTCCCATATAAGAACAATGCTAAACACTCTGTAGCCTTGGTTCAGAGAGTGGGAGAGCTGCCCTTTCTGAGATAAGAACAATGGTAGCCTCGGTTCAGAGAGAGGGCGGGAGTTGTGGAGGGAGGAAAAAAGAAAGGGACTTTTAGTGATGAGAGTTTCTGACTCAATATATGAAGATACATGAAGGCTGGGAAACCTCAGGTTGACTGGATCCATAAATTCCTTCAACAACAGGATGTCCCCATTCCTCCACGCACAGAGAATATGGGATGGTATTTAGGATTATATCTGCAGGAGCTCTCTGGGATCAGGGTTTGAGACCCCTAGTGGACATTGCTGATATTTTGACCTTGTTACCATTGAGAATGAGGCTATTGAATGAAATTGAGGCTGATTAAAAACAATGTTTATAATGAAATGCGTAAACTGATCCAGGACTTCCTAGGGAGCTGAAGCTCCTTTCAAGTGTTTGATAAACTTCTTGAACCTGTGTGTTGAGTGGGGGAGAGACACTGCATTCTCAGTTACTTTTGACACCACCCGTTATAGAGTAACTGTTGTACTTAACCTTGACACTGTGTGATAGTTGTGAGAAAGTCATGAGAGAGAGAGAGAGAGAGAGAGAGAGAGAGGGAGGAGAACAGCGTTAGGAGAAGGGGTTCTGTACATTTCCATTTTGTCTAGTCCAATTCTATGCTTGCCATTTTGTGTTCGTAGACATATTACTGTGTTCCGTTAATGAATATATTTATATAAGAAAGTTGTATTTAAGATGACAACTTGCTGGAGTTACTGCAAATCTGTGGGCAGGAATGCATGCTTTGAATTAAATGGTGCTAAGATCTGAGGTCTGTTACATTTTAAAAATACCCAGTTGAATTTACGTTCCAATAAGTCAAATGTCCGTTGCACGTCGCAATCACCTAAACCGATCCAGAGTTTAGACAAAAGCTTCGAATAAGACTGTCAAGCAGGTGCTCCTGTCAAATTAATCACATGCCGCAATATCTACTGCCAGATGCAAGACAATCTGAGAGGCAGACTTAACACTAGCTACACGACCAGCTGGATGAAATATAGACTACTGTAGCCTTCAGCAAGGAGACTGTTTTAAACGTCGGCAGCACTGGACCGATTTAGAGGTTCTCGTTCACCCACAGGTGTTCTCTATGTCTGCCACCAGCGATACCATCTTTCAGCATTGGTCTGGCCTCAATTCTCTCCCCCGAGGGGACTCAACCACGGTCCTTTCTACTGCATCGATTCCCTGGAAATGATGGCGACAGGATTCACTGCAGGGTTATACATTAAAACTGCGAGAATTAATCAACTTTCTTCATTCGACGCTGGTTGAACAGCTCTGAAATTTCCTCCTAATGACTTGTCTTCGAAGGGAGAGGATCGTGCAATGAGGTTTTCCCCCCCTCTACCCCTGTGTCTATTACAGATTCTCTCCGCGCTAGGTAACACGACATTAGCCGTTTGGTGCAGACGGTGCTCGCATCTCCCCACGATCCTCTGCTTCATTAAGGACCCGGCCAACCTTGACCACGCAACACTTCTCCAGCTTGCTTTTTCCCGCCCGGCGCCGTGCTTATTAAACAGGGATTGGCAAAGAATCACTATCTGTTGTGCATTCTTCGCTTTTCTTGTGTTGTTTTTTTTTTTTTTTTTGAGGAGTGTAATTAAAGAGAAACGGGAAAGGTGTCGATTGGCAACCTGAGGAGCACTCCCCTGACGAGACAGAATAATGGACTGTGAGCTTGTGACAAGGCTGTGAATGAGCTGATAAGAGGGCAAAGCGTGGCTGATTGACAGACCTTGAAGGGGAGAGGGGGAAAAAAACAAAACTATTACCGTGTATTGGCCCCAGAGGCTGTTGATAAAGGTACATATTAAAAAGAAATGAAATGCTTATAGGGAAAACTTCTTTTGTTAAGCATATGGAATGGATGTGTTGAAAGAGTGCCTGTGTTTGTGTGGTATGAGGGGTGCTGTCCAGTGGTTGAAGGCATTGAACGTTGTGAACATTGGTTTACAGGTCCAAACATTTAAGTACGCAAATTGAGTCTGAATATATACCTGTATATATAGTTTTATAAATGAGTAAAATTGTTGGCTGTGTTAGCTGTAGAAACCAGTTAAGCGAAAGCTCTGCGAAGTGAAATAAGTTCAAAATAAAAACAGACGCGATAAAGACATTCCATAAATAAATCGAGAAAGGCTGATAGGATGTGAACAATCACTTTCGACAAGGATTCAAATAAACAGCGTTTAAGCGCTAAATGGAAAAAATGGAAATAAAATGCAAGTGACAGCCCAAAAACTTACAGAGCCGAATTACATTAGTGATGTGTCCGGCCTTGGCACAGGAGCCCCGCCCCACCTCTCTCTCTCCGAGAGAACCCTCCTTGGGACGACAGATGCTGAGAATGGACATAAAAGGACCAACTACCCACAAACCCAACGTTTCACCTTCACCGCCCCACCAGAGGGACAGTCATGGTTCTGTATTAATGAGCACAGAAATAATAAGAAGAATAATTACGGAAGGATTTAAAATACTGAGAAGAAAAAATAATAATAAAAAAAAACCCTCCTGAGGCACATCAGGTTGTCCATGGAAACAAATTTGCTTCCCCGTGCAGTTGAAGGGCAAGGATTTACTTTGCATTAGATGAACAACGAGGAGGTAAACCCCAGTTCCAATGACTCCTATTAACCATCTACTGTGCAAAGAGGAGGAAGACAGCCTACAAGTTCGGCTTCTTTCTGACACAGACCGGTATCTATTCACCCAAGACCCCCGGGGAGACCAAAAAAAACAACCCTGCATATGATTACCCACACTGCACACAAATGGGATCTAGCTGCTGCCACACTTCGCCGTGCTCAATTATCAAGTAATAAAAGGCAGCAAAGTTTATCTGGGCAGCGGCAGGAAATTAGCTGTCTCCCGTAATTGAAGGCCTCGGAATCATTACAGAGGATTAAGAACACACAAATCCAATAACAAGGGCTTAGGGAGAGGGAGCGAGAAGAGGATGAAAAGGAGAGGGGGGGGTTGGCGATAGATGAAGTTCAATCGGGTCTGCAGAGAGTAGGGTCGCTATACAGGCGATCCAGCGTGGCACATCTAAGTTATTGAACCATGTTCAATAGCACCTTTGAATAATTAGACTGAGCGAGACAGCCGCATTAATATCAGATCATGCGGGGGAACAAAACAAGATTTCTTGATCCTAAGCCTCACAAAGTCAATAGACTGATAGAAGCATAATTAAATCAGTTTGAACTTAATGTCTGCAAGCATGACGCGTGCAAAAAAAAAAATAAGCCAAATGAGATGCTGTTTTTTAACTAGCAGACTCAACGTTCTGGAGAACATTAAAAACAAAGCATACTCCTAGAGGATTCTCCTGGAGAAGTTTAGACTGGGGCACTTCTTCTTATGTGGGTTAGCTGCGCTTCTTCCCTCGAGAGTCCTCATTCCAACATTTATTATTCATGGAAAGGGATGAGGTGCGAATGAAATTGATCGTGTGCTTGGAGGGCTCGTAGGTCCTACCAGCTTAAATGCCAATGTGAAAATAAAAATAATATAAAACCCATCCTCCCCCTTAAACCTCCCACACAACACCACCTTGGATCTGCCCTGGAAATGCCCTGACTGCTCTGCAGTGCTTGGGTCTGCCACTCCCTCCCTCACATGGGCATGGGGGGAGATGATCCCCGACTTAGACCTAATGATGGCCGACTAGGCTCGGCATCGAACAGGGACGAATTTCACATTCCATGTTGACATTTAATATAGAGAAAACCCTTGGGAATATTTGTAGGCAATTGCAAGGATCGGATGGATTTGAGCTAAATACTTTACAAGCAAAGTTTAGTCTTTCATAGAAACTGGTAAAGTGCTATAATCTAGAAAGTGGCTGTAGAAATATTCGGAATGTATTCATACTTTAAGGCAGTCATAAAAATAAACTATATCCCAGTATCCACACGGCTGCAGAATCTATACCTTTGTTTGTGAGTTTAATGAACAGCGTTTCCTAGTAAAAGGGCTTACTTTTCATATAAACCTTGAAGTCTTAGAGAAAACCCCTGCTTTTGAGATTTCAGAAAAGCCTACCCAATTTAGTTCAATACCCAACAGTTTTTTTTTTCCCTTCAGCGACGCATTCTGGATGGCCAGCGGCTCCAGTAACTTCCAAAAGCTTTTCACATTCATAGTCAGGCTTTTTTCTACACGCTGGCATTTCAGGGCTCGGCGAAGAGAAACACGACTTAATGCACAGTTAATAGCGTGGCCGCGGTGGGGCCATTAAGCAGGGGCCTCTGGTGTGGCCTTGCATAATGAGGGACCATCACACCGCTGTTTGCGCCTCTGCTGGCAGGCCTGGGGGGGGGGGGGGGGGGGGGGGGGGGGGGGGGGGGGGGGGGGGGGGGGGGGGGGGGGGGGGG
>JAOVYW010001681.1:0-15966 GCA_025775045.1 Hiodon tergisus | reverse complement strand
CTGCCCCTCGTCCTGTGGGCGTACCGCACCGCGGTCCAGGAGTCCACGGGGTGCACACCTGCTGCTCTCATGTTCGGTCGGGAGCTACGCACCCCAGTGGACTTAGCCT
The DNA here is from genome assembly GCA_025775045.1 of Hiodon tergisus. Lineage (NCBI taxonomy): Eukaryota > Metazoa > Chordata > Actinopteri > Hiodontiformes > Hiodontidae > Hiodon > Hiodon tergisus. The sequence goes on along the minus strand of JAOVYW010001681.1, from coordinate 15,857 downwards.
TTGGTGCACCCCCGGGGCCCAGCAGTGGTCCCCCAGCAGGGCCTGATTACGCCTGGGAGCTCCAACAGCGGCTGCGGCGGGCACACTCTTTTGCCCGAATCAACCTCACCAACGCCGGGGCCCAGCAAAAGCGGCGGTACGACCAGCACCGCCAGGGACCCGGGTTCGCCGTTGGGGATTGGGTGTGGCTTTACAACCCCCGCCGTAAGAAGGGCCTGTCCCCGAAACTAGGTACTGGAGGTGGTGGGGGTGGTGTGCTACCGGGTGCGGTTGTGACGGCACCGCCAGGTGGTGGTATTACATCAAGACCCCCTGGCCCCCTACCAAGCTCGCCGGCCTCTCCCTCTGCCGGGGGTGGAAAATCCGGAAACTGAGTCCAGAGAACCACGGGCGCCAGTCGACGCAACTCCCACCCAGGTAGGAGATGGGCGACAGGGGGCACTTGGCCCTGGTCGCCAGCGACGGCCCCCGCCTCAACTTACGGACTTTGTGTGTCGTCTGGCGGAACTGTTCAGGGACGGTCGGCCCTGAGAGGGGGGCTGTGTAACGGGGATGGAAGGCAGCACCAATGGTGTCTCGCCATCCCCGAGGTGGCTGCGGGGAAGCCCGGCTCCTAATCTGTGAAATGTGTAAATAGTGTGTTCGATGTTTCGTGTTACTTGAACGTGTTTGAACGTCTGTTAATTTAGTCGTTATTACGGTTATGATCTGTGTCTGTTAGGTTAAGGTTTAGTTCCCTCACCATGGGTAGGTTTATGTGTGCTTGTGAGGGCTTTCCGTGTCGTTCGCTGTAATGATCAGTTCTTTCCACTGCCAGTTCTGCCTTTGTCAAGGCGGTCGTAAGCGCATGTGCGAAATAAAGACCATTAAGTCTTGTTAAAGCGGTCTCAGTCTCGTGCTTGAAACCCCGCAGAGCAGTAGCTCTCTAGGAAAACGCTACAATATACTGTGGCGTGTCAAAATAAATGGTGTGATATACATGTATTAAAACAGTGTTTACAACGGTAACACATTTCACCTCTCTTATATAACAGTTTAAATACTTAGGCATAATTGCAATTTTGAACCGCTTTGTGCGGTCCAGAACACATATTAGCATTTGTCAATAAATTGCAATGATTAGTTCCCCAAACTTTACTTGAGGCAAACGCTGCGTTTGCGGCTTTTTCGGTTTTATTAAAATAATTAGGCCTACATAAAATAAAAAAGCACTAAACTATTCAATGCGTAGCTGACAAATATACTAACAAGCAAAATGTTGCTTGGTGTCTGATATAAACTTAACAACTCAGCGTCAACTATCTATGTCTTCTGCTGTAAGTCGCTCGGATAAGAACGTCTGCTAAATGACTAAAATGCAAAATGTAAAAAATTATAGTTGTTACTGGCCATTATTGTCATACCCACAAAATACGAGGACATTTATATAACTTGAAATCGATTCATGAAGTATTCGATTAGAACAGTGTGATGCAAAAATGTCACTGTTAAAATTGCACGAAATCTAAATTAATACAAAACAACTGACACTGGCATGTTCATTTGCCAATTATAACATCTCTTAAAAACAAATCGTAATCCAATGTTATTAATTGTAACGGAACAATTACAGTGAATCAAAAAATAGTGATATCGAAACCCACTCTAAAACCAATGACCCAAATTATTTTAGAAATCCTAAAATACGACATCCAAAAATAGCAGAGCCTTTTAATCGTTGCATATACGATATCCGCAAATTCAGCACATACGTAAAAAAATGATATAGATGTCAATACGGAAGAAATATCAAAGATTTCAAATGCATTGGTAGTTCAATACATTGTTTAAAAGTAGATGAAAGACGTTTTACCTTCAGTAGAGCCATTGTCTTATAATAATTGCTGATATCCAGAGTACCCAGTTGTTAAAAGAGACGAACTGCGTCCTTATGCTAAAGAAACACAGATGAAGTACATTTTTTTGGTGTGCAGGTATGTGAACAGTAACAATGATACCATTTTCAAGAGCTTCGGGTGAATTTAACGCGCAACACAGCCACTTAACAGCGAATTCAGCAATCTATTGCGTCCAGTGAAATAAGCGCGTTCCCCAACCTTACTGAGCTGCACTCGACTCGCGTTCCCAAAAGGAAACAGTTAAGAGAGAACGAATTTCAACAGTCGTTTATATCTCCAATTTCAACAGTCGTTCATATCTCTTATAGTCGCAGAGGGTGGTGCCTCGGAGTAGTTTTCGCTTTAATGCCAAATTACTTGCAAAAACGTTTCCAGTTATATAAATACATTAGTTGATTAGATAAGTATTATGTCAGTACAGTAAATTGTAATAATTATTTAGTTAACTGCTGAGATGTAAACGCGGACAGTTAATTTTACTCCCATATATCCTTAACAGGTCAATAATGTTTTTCATGTTCGCATTGAGCAGTCATCAGTTTTTCAGAACATAACCTTCTTATGACACAAGCTTGTAATTATTCTGGAATTTTCTTCAGGTTAATTTAATGCTTTTTCAGAATCTAAATTATTCTGTGTTTTACTGCCCGCCCTTTCAGCTGGAACAAATTGTGTTCCCAAAAACTAATTTGTAGGCTCAAACCCCCTTAATTCTCTCCCGTAACCTGGTCAATAAATTATATTAAATGAAGTTATCAGGAATGATAAAATTGTTCAATTTATGCAAAAGACTTAAACTGTGTCCTTGTACTTTCTAGAATACATATATTTAATTTAATTTTTCCTTTAGTATATAAGTTAATACTTAATCAGAATCTACACATATGCAGAAGAAATTTCGTTCTGCCCCAAAGCCAAAAACACACGTGCATGCCCACACATACTCAACCGTGCAGGATAAATATGTACAAACAGATTATTGGCTATAAACTGAGATCAATGAAGTACTTAAACATTATCCCCTACTGTCCAGAAAATCCACATGGAACATTTTAGTGGCATGATGCATTTAGCTGGCTTCAATTTGAGCTGTTTTGTTAGCCGTGCAAGAGATGGCTGGCCAGCCTGGAATGCCACTGTGCTATCAGCTCCTGTCAGCCGACAGAAGCTTTTGTTCCCTCATGACTGAACAGCTGTAACTTCTGAGCCCTCGTGGTCTGATGACAGGTGGCATGTGGCCCACCCCCATGATGTTTTCCCATGATGCCCTGACCCATCGCACCTAATGATGGAATGAGTTGTGACGCATCCAGTTGGAATGTGCTGTAGGCCAATGTCCAGCTGTGTATTCCAGCCTGGCTGGGGTTGTTAAACACCAAGAACCACAACTGGAAGACCTAATTAAGAACCTTAATTTATTTACTGGACATTTCCAGGTCAACTTGGAAATATATGTATATGTACTAGAAACTAAAGGCACAGACTGACAATCACAGGAAACAAATATGTGGTGCAATATATAAGCCTAAAACTGCAAGGTGTACGGACGGAGTGGGAAATTCTGGCAAAAACAACACTCTGTCCATGTTATTACCATTTCAGTAGATATGTTCATGTCGATGCAGCTCAGAAGTCAAGCCAATCCCATTAAGATATACTGAAAAATTGGGTTGCAAACTGTAGCCCTGTAGCCCTTTTATAGTTGTGGTTTGAAAGGTAATGTTATAGGAAAGTCTATGCTTCTTTGACATAGCAACATAACATAATTTCACATAGCAGGTAAAAAGGCTGAAACTAAAGACTAGCACACCTAGGATGAGATGGGATAACAAGGTGAGGGTGGTGATTTTGGTCTGACTAGCTGGGAATGACAAGTTAAAGTGGTTCATTTGTAGTCCTGAAAGGGAGAGGATATGAAGAACCAAACATCTGCTTTGTGCTGAACATGCCACAGGCTGTGTTTTGGGATCACCCGAGAAAACGAGGAAACGAGTGTGTGTGATGCCAACATTGCATGCTGGTTGCACTCGAATACCCAGTGTGGCAGATTCCGACCAGGAAAGATAAACAGATTCCCAGGGGGCAAAACGTTCTCAATGTCATCTGCCGAGCAACATCCTGCAGTGGCTCTGAAAAGGATGGGACTGTTGACAGAGGCTATGACCCCTCCAGTCCCTCTGTTATGTTAGCACAATATAGCACAGCCCAAAGCAGCCTGGGAAAGGTCTATTACATGCTGTGTCACATAAAAAAATCCTAGGGATTGTGTGAGGAAACCATTTCAAACTGTGCAAATATGGACTGCTGGTAACTATGCACTATGTAAAATCTTTGTTGCCATTGGAGTAGTGTGGCTTAACGTGCTGTCATAGGCATGCCCAAGTTTAGGCTGGAGAGCCTAAACTGATTTTTTGTTAGTTGAATGGACCTCAGCCAGCACTCAGGCCCAGAGAATGGTGTAAAGAATGGTCTCCACAAAAACGAAGAATGCACAGTTTCCTCTGAAATAACTTGAAACTGACAAAAGTAATGGGCATCCACCATTATTTATTCCATATTTAATAGGAATCAGACTTTGCTTTTGATTTTGTTTTTCAACATAATATTGTAAATAATAAAACAAATGAAAATAGCATGGACAAAAATGATGGGACCCTCAACCTAATATTTTGTTGAACAACCTTTAGAGGCAATCACAGCAATGAATCGTTTTCTGTAGCTCTCAATGTGAATTTTGCACCTGCTAACAGGTAATTTGGACCACTCTTCCTGAGCAAACTGCTCGAGCTGTCTCAGGTTTTATGGGTGCCTTCTCCAGACTGCAAGTTTCAGCTCTTTCCATAGATGTTCGATAGGATTCAGATCAGGACTCATAGAAGGCCACTTCAGAACAGTCCAATGTTTTGTTCTTATCCATTCTTGGGTGATTTTAGCTTTGCGTTTTGGGTCATTATCCTGTTGGAGGACCCATGACCTGCAACTGAGACTGAGCTTTCTGACACTAGCAGTATGTTTAACTCCAGAATGCCTTGATAGTCTTGAGATTTCATTGCGCCCTGCACAGATTCAAGGCACCCTGTTCCAGGCGCAGCAAAGCAGCCACAAAACATAACCGAGCCTCCTCCATATTTCACCATAGGTAAAGTGTTCTTTTCTTTGAAAGCTTCATGTTTTCGTCTGGTAACATAGAAGTGATGTGACTTGTCAAAAAGCTCCAGTTTTGACTCATCTGTCCAAAGGACAGTGTCCCAGAAGGATTGTGGCTTGTCAATATGCATTTTAGCAAATTCCAGTCTTTCTTTTTATGTTCTTCTTCCATGGAAGCCACTTTTGCTCAAAAAGCGACGGATGGTGCCATCAGAAACTGATGTACCTTCATCTTCATTCTTTTTCTGCTATTCACACTATCCTTCTGTTCAATCTGGGGTTGATTTTCCTCTTGTGGCCGTGCCCAGGGAGGTTGGCTACAGTTCCATGGACCTTTACTATGCTTGTCGATTATTTTCTTTCTGATCTCCTCAGACAACTCTCTCCTTTGCTTTCTCTGGTTCATGTTCCGTGTGATGCACACAATGATAACAAACGGCACAGTGATTACTTTACTCCATTTAAATAGGCTCAATGACTGGTTACAAGATTGAAGGCATGTGAGTGCAAGTGAATGCATGGCCGGTTAAACCAAAAGCTGCTTGGTCACTCATATTTCCATGGCTTGGGCACGAGCAGCAGGCAGCAACCTGGCCCGGAAGCACAAATAGGAAGACAGGTGGTTGCACATTGCTCACGTTGGTAGCAGACACAGAGCTGGCTTTAGCAATGGTTGTCTCATCCTGCTTTGAATACATGACGTTATGACTAGTGAAAAAAGATTTTCTGGAACGTGCACTTGAAGGGGTACTTCTCTTGCTTATTCATTACATTTAAACCTCTGTTGGGCAATCCATTATCACTTTTTTCTTTAGTTTTATCGGTATCTAGTGTTTTAATATTTTAAGCACGATTCACTCATCATAGCGGCAACACAGTTCGAAACTTTTTTAAACTAATTTTGTGGCGTGTATTGAAGCTTTTTTAAACAGATTACACAGGAATGTTCACACAGAACATTGTTTTGTAGATACCCTAAATATAATCTGAAGGACACGTGTGTGTGTGTGTGTGTGTGTTGTGTGTGTGTGTGTGTGTGTGTGTATGAGTTTGTTTGTTTGTGTGTGTGTGAGTGTGAGCCTGAGGGTGTATTTGTGTATGCATGTTTGTGTCTGTGTGTTTTTTTATTGTTTATGTGTGTTTGTGTTTTTGAGTGACATGCTCAGGTTAGCAATGACATGATGTAACTGAAATACTTTATGGATGTTTATTATTTGATCAATGGCTCGCTTTAACATAGCACAGACCATTAAATAATGTTTTAGGTAGAAGACTTCATAGTTTAGATGTCCCAGGGTTACATTTTCAAGCATTTTGGGCTGCCTCAGTAATCTATCTGTTACCGTTCCCGACGATATGACTAATAGGCAGGGGTGTTTCTCCTCTCTAGTTTGTTTAGCAGAAAAGATTCAATTTCATATTTTTATAAACGTCAGCCTTGTGTAGTGGCTTTCGGCAAAGGAATCTGATGGGTTTTCCAATTAAAGATAATGCCATAGAAAGCATTTTTCATTGTAAGACTTTACATTGCATCAACAGAGAGATCAGTTCCTGGATTATTTTATCCCATGAATTCTATCTTACAATTACAATGGAACGCATAACAGCATTGTATCAGGGTTACCTGACCAATGGGATTTCTCTCTGTCTAGATCTATATCCCCTATTTATTTCCATCAATGCCTTAATGCAGTTCAGATGTGCATAGCAGCAGTTTTATCACATAATTATTCACTGAAAACTGCAAAGTCTAAAGTACAACAACGAAGCTAAAATCTTGTCTCCACCTATCACAATACATGTTTTTTTATGTCACATGACAGCAACTTGTTTGATGTTGGTAATTTATTCATATGGAAGTATAACGACTGAATGATGGCCAGACACATGTTGCCCCTAAACACCTCAATTTCCTAACATGTTGCTTTTTCCGTTTATCGGAAAACCATTCCCATCTTCACATAACAATCCTGAAATTAAATTACAAAAAGTATGTGTATATAACCCAACCGAGACCCCATCAGTCCTTAATACTGTGAGACGGACAGAGGCTCCAACATAGATGTAGGCAACAGCTTCTGAGAAGCCTGCAGAGAAGACAACAAAGATAGGATCCACTGAGTTAACCATAAATGCCACTAGATATATGTCCCTGTCTTACATGATTGTCTGGAAAGAAAGGTGCTTTCAAAAATACAGGGTACATAGGCCTCAATATTTGGCTCTAAATTAATGTCTCATGATATGATAGAGTAGCCTTTCTTCAATGGACAAACCTGCATTAATTAAGCACATTGTTCTGAGCAAACATGACCACAAATGGCACATGTTTGTACATGTCAAATCAATATTCATGTCCATGTTTACTGAAGGAGTTCCTGAAAGGTTTCCAAAGGAACTGAATGCCACACTTTTTGTTTGAAGACAATACTTTACATTTCATTCGTAGTGCTGTCCTGCCCAGACCAATTATTCTACATACCACCAACAATGTTCGCATTTTTAAATCAATAAAATGAGCCTTCAAATGTTTCATTAGCCAATAATTATCCCTCTTATTGTTCCCTGGTTATATAATTAATATTTACGGCTAAATAGGGACACTAGAGTGGTACCAAATAAAAGAGAGGGCAAGTCATCAAGGGAAAAAAGTAACTCATGACTAAATTAAGCTGTACTGTCCCATCTCTGGGTAACATAAAGGGAAATACTAAAGGGCAAATACTAAACAAGAGCCAGACTACAGTTTAATATTGATCTGTCAGTTTAAAAAAAAGAGTTGATTGATGCAATGATTGGTGACAGGTGTGGGTGATCAGTACTCAGGAGAGTGAGAGAGTTGAGTGTAAGTGGTAGGTGGGTCCGAAGGATCCGTGACACAGCCACAGAAACCAATGTGCACCTAATGAGTTACGGCATTAAAATGCAAAATCTTATTACAAAGATTCCCTTGTTCCAAGGGGAAAATGACATTACTCTAAAGCCTCATCTTTTATTATTTTGGGACAAAGACAAAGACTGTTTGACCCCTAGTGATAATACCAGTAATGTTAAAAAATAATTCTGATGGGTCAGCATGCTCTTAAGGGCACTATTAAAACATAAATAAGTACACAAAAAACGAAACAGGTGTGTGGCTGTGTAAAAGGACATAAATATAAACAGTGTGCTAGAGTAGTGACCCAAAGTATTGAGTAGTGACTCTGCATGTCCAATGCCACAGTCCCACTCTCGTACAAAGCTCACCACCTTTCGACCTGCACAGAACATAAATGTAAAAAACACACGATTCCTATTAGGCACATCACTCTGACAGAAATGTGATTAAACAACTCCCATTTCCACATGGAAATTTTAATTGCATCGTTTTGTGTTCTTATTCTTATTATAGTATTTAAGTTAATTCTGTGTTCTAAATAAATGATCCCTCCTGGGCCAGACAAGCCCCAGCATGCTGTACTGCTCTCCATTTACCAGTATTTTATATATAGTGCAACAACAATGAGGTTCAGTTTTAAGCTTTATATGGATTATTTCAACCAGCAGTGCTTCCTCATATATCCAAAATGCATTATATATGCATACCTCTGGATTTTAGCAGAAGATTATTCCTGAAATGTTGTATTCTCCAGTGTACTCGTCTGGAGTCTACGGGCTCTGAGACTGGCTGAAGGAACAGCAGCATTGGGGGCTCTGAGACAGACTGAAGGAACAGCAGCATTGGGGGCTCTGAGACAGGCTGAAGGAACAGCAGCATTGGGGGCTCTGAGACAGGCTGAAGGAACAGCAGCATTGGGGGCTCTGAGACAGGCTGGATTAACCCAATGGATTAATTGATCCAAAACTAAGCCTATCATGCTCTCTGATTATGCATTATGCAAGTCCTTTTGGTTGGCTTTTTGTTAGTCCCATCCTCATCAATGGCAAAAAACATTTTAACTGGTTGCGAGTTCAGGTGAAAGAGCATCAATTAAAAGATAATTTTGTGTATTTTTTTTTATAGTTCATGTGACTCTGCAAGAGATATAAGTGAGTTATGTCCTCGTTCTGTTATTTTCTTGGTCATGTTTATGGATAACCTTTAAAGACTGACCAGATGCCTCTGGAAGAAAGATGGCCAGTCTCCAGAGTTTGGAAGGGCAATTTTTTTTTCTTTTATAAAGGGTGCATCCTAATAACAAAAGGCCTTGTAAAACAACCGCGGTCGAATTGTATTTATTTGCAACTTTAATATAAGTTTAATCAGAATAACCTAATACATTGTGACACAGAATTGTTATATCTTAGGTTTTGTTTTTATAAGTAATCTAGAGCTGGTAATTTTCTTTATTTAACATAACCACTAAAGTTTTCCACATTTGTTAACTGATTAAACTATTCTCACAAACCTAGTGTGTGTTTATATGTGTGTATATGTGGGGGGTTTCATTAATATGTGTGGTAGCAGATCACATTCCTTCCTGGGACTACATTTTAAAACAAACTGAATCAAAGGCACGTCATGAACAGATTAAATGATTTGAGAGTTATGGCATGACCAGCAGCTTTCTCACTGCTGGTTTTGAAACAGTGATTAATTCCGCTCCGGTGAAGACTTGAGGTCAAGCTAAAAGTATTTGTTTACCGTGCTTAGGTGGATTATCCTATTATGGGCAGTTTAAGCGTTAGCTGAAAGCCTCACAAAATTAAAACTTTGATCAAATATTTACAGTTAAATTACAAAAGCTACCTTTAAATTGAGCCTAAGACAATATACCTTGATAGGTTATTGGTAAATATCTGAAAGTGTTGCATGCCACATTAGTGTTAACACATTAGTGTTACCACTTTTGCCCACTAGCTTTATATCCTCTCTAGCAAAAAGCAATACCTTTCATCCCAGATTTTCAAATACACAAATGATTGATAGTGATCATTTTTTAAAGCATATTTGCTAATCATATTACTGCCATTGGCTCCCCCAGAGAAACAAGCTCACACAAATTGACCCTCCAGACCTACATTAGGTTTATGCCACACTTTCAGATTCATGTGACTGGAATTACTGGCCGATTAATAAGGAGAGGAATGACTAATGAGCAGCTTTCCTGCTTACACAACACAGTATTCCTTCAGCGGCTGCAGAGTCCTAATAGACCCTTCCGTTTTTTAAACAAAGCGAAAGCAGAGATCACACCATCATTTCCAAACGGTTAGCCCCTTTGGTATCAGCAGCACGTTAGTCTTATGTTCACCAGAGGCACCGGCTATAATGTATTGTTTCTTTACAAGTTTAACAGGTCTTTAAAAGAGACATATGGATGACGATACACTGTAACCCCTCCAATCTAAAAATAAAATAAAAACCCAGTCACACAGAGGATGTAAGAGGTGTCATCTGACACAATTTGGCATGAGGTGAAAAAATCATCTACAATGCAATGGTTGAAAAAAAAAAATATTATTTGTAATGCATTTTTTGTCAGCTGTGGTTAAAAACAAAATTTGAATGACTGGGAAATCGTATATCTGGCTGGCGACTACTGACATGGGAAATCCGTGAGAAACTTTAATGATGTCCAAGGCCATTCATCTTGTTGAATCGATTTTTACTAGGTCTGGACAGCAGGTTAGTGTAGCAAAAGGAGACCCTTGACTGTGAAATAAACAATTAAAATTGATCGGATATATATTGTGCTTTTTCAGCTCAATGGCATTAGTAATCCTGGGTAAATGGTTAAGCAACTTACTTACATAAGCATGATAAATCATCCTTATCCAGTCACAGGGGTCTGGCTTATTTCGCATGATGTATTTAAAAAAATATATCACCTCTATCATTAGTTATCGATTGGCAGCATGGTACTTTTTAGAGTGGCCGTAATTCTTTTGATGTCAGAAGGTAAATGGAGATTTATCAAAAACAAAAGTAAAGAGTTAGACATCTGATATCTCTTAGCTTGCAAACAGACAGTTGTGGATTTTTATGCAAGATAGTTAATCTGCAAAGTACCATTAAATATGATTCTATATTCATGAATGCAATGTAAGATTTTGTTTTTCAGATATCTACTACATGGCTGAATTTCTTGGGTGAGGGAAATAAGAGACAATATAAGGGAGGTTTTTTTTCTTTTCTTTGAGTTCCTGTTTTCTTGACTGAGAGCTTTATTTATACGACAGTTTACTATTGCAGAATAGTGTGATTAATCCTGGCGGTCGGTCCAATACATGCTCACAGGGGAGTGAGGGCAGTCTGCTAATGTCTTCTAGGTCCACATGTCTATGTTGGAGCTCACACATTTTCATACTGGTGCAAAGGGTCCATTTTGTTGTATATAAGCTGTTGGGTGAGGAATTTTGTCCTGACAGTACATTACTGTCAGATCTCCTTCCAAAACAACATGGTCTGCAAGCCTGAGAACTTGACCTACGCTACAACACTAGAACCTTCCCAGTGAAATCTTGTTTGATTTCAAACACTTTATCATCAGTATGTTTTTGAAGAAGACTTTGTTTTCACATAGTCCCTCTCCATTCCTCTGATTCTCCAGTGACAATATGTATCGTTGAAGATGTACTGTTGTAAGAACATATCAGTAAAAAATAGTTCACAATGATTAAAAAATAAATAAATAAGGTATGTCCCTCTGCATGGCGTGAAGGTCCACATCCATGAGCAAACCACGTCAGCAGCCAACATTCTCACAACATTGCTCCCATCTTGCTTAAGTATGTCATTGAAAGTTCCCCAGAAACTGTTAATATACAACAGTGAGGGTAGAGCACTGCTTAAGGACAATACGTGCTGGAAATTCTGCCACAATTTTGATTCCATTCGAGCAAGAACAGCTGCTCCAAATGCACCTAGGATGCAGCGGTGCGCGTGCGTGTGTGTGGTGCGGGGCAGCTATCTGTACGGCTCTGTACGAGCTGAGCCAGCTGGAGGACCTGACAGTACTGACAAACCTGATTAGACCAAAGCTGACGAGATGGTCCTTCTGCAATGAGCTGGCTGCCTAATACTTTCAAAGAAGTACCAGTCAGTGAAACAAGACATCATAATTGTGAAGCGAAAACATGAAGGCGGTGGTATAGAATGTTTTCTACAACACAAAATAACCGGGAACCGTGTACAAGAAATAAAATAAAATAAATTTTAAAAACGTCTAAAGAATTTATATATTTAAGTAGACAAAAATAATTTATATACAAATCAGAAGAAACAAAATATACAGTGCCCTCTATGTTTGGGACAAATCTTTTTTTTCTCTTGATTTTCCGCTGTACTCCATTTGTATTTGTACTGTATTTGTAATCAAACAATTCACAAGTGGTTAAAGTCCACATTCTCAGGTTTTATTAAAAGGTATTTTCATACATTTGTTCATACATGTAGAAATTACAACACCTTGTACACATAGTCCTCCCTATTTCAGAGCACCATAATGTTTGGGACACAGCAATAATATAATACTTTGTTGCATATCCTTGCAATGACTGCTTGAAGTCTGCGACTCATAGACATCACCAGGTGCTGAGTGTCTTCTCTGGTGATGCTCTGCCAGGCCTGTACTGCAGCCATCTTCAGCTCCTGCTTGTTTCGAGGACATGTCCCATTAAGTGTTTTCTTCCGCATATAAAAGGCATGTTCAATTGTGTTCAGATCAGGTGACTGACTTGGCCAATTCCGAATTTTCCAGTTTTCAGCTTTAAAAAACTCTTTCATTGCTCAGCATGTTTCGGATAATTGTCTTGATGTAGGATAAAGCGCTGTCCAATGAGTTTTGAGGCATTTGCTTGAACTTGAGCAGCTAAGATGTTTCTGTACACTTCCAAATTCATTCTGCTACTGCCATCAGCAGTTACATCATCAATGACACAACTGGTACAATTCTGGTCCTCATGACAAACAGCAACAACACACCCCAGAGGTTATCAAAAGCCTGGAAGGAAGACTAGATGCTGAAAGCTTTCTTATACCTGCACTCACGAAGCAATTAAACATGAACACCTGCAAATCCTTGTGTCCAAATATTATGGTGCCCTGAAATGGGGGGGACTATAAATAAAAGGTAAATAAATAATAAAAACTAAGAATGTAACCTTCAACCACTTGAACCATGTGAATCTAAAACTGTGGAGTACAGAGAAAAATCCCCCCCAAACGTTTGTCCCAAACATTATGGAGGGCAATGTATGGTTATATTTATCTCTTGATTAAAAGAATATGGTGTCATGATATTTCTCATATTCTAAAAAATTCTTAGAAATTATTCTAAATCAAATAATTGTTGTTTTGTTTTGTTTCTTACCACCACACAGTTTTCACTAAAGATCTTTACAGCAGGATGACAGGATAAAGGTGTATCCACACACAAACCCAGAGCAAACCAGATTCATAATTAATTTATGTTTGCCAGTAAAAAAAGTTACGGATACTCACCGTAATGAACTTTCCGCAACGGTGAAAAACTGAAAGCAAACTCTAGCACTAATTCTTGCCAAGTCCAAGCAGAGGTCAGAGAGATCCATTAGATCCTCTGCAGAAAACTCCCATAACCTTTCTTTATGGTAGCAGCCCTGGGACTAGTGTTCATTAAACCACCACAAATCAGACTTAATTTTCCTGGCAGGAGATATGGTTCGTATAGAGCCAATGGCTTAACAATCTTTGGATCAATTTGAACCTACTTTGACTGTAGGGGGGTTACGTCTGTCCATCCGTCCGTCCGTCCGTCCATCTGTTTTTTCCAGCTATTCTAGTAACATTAGCTATTGCCGTTATAATGGGCTCAATACACGGTTCAGTTAAATTTCCCCTATGAGCCCAACGTGACGTTCAACATATGGTACAGAGAAATATACTGAATGGGTCACCCGGATCTTCCTTCTGTTTACCGAAACAAACGGGCCTACAAAAATACAGCCGAGCAGTAAAAATAATCTCACAGACAAACTATATCTTACGATTCACCTGATGAAACAGAGAACTGATATATTTGGGATGGACTCTGGGCTGAATTCAGGACGGCTTTCATATTGTTGGACAGTCTGTTTAAAACTGTGCTCAATAAGAAAACTGTGGCCCTAGCCACACAGTTATCAGTGAATCCCTCGAAAGAGTCTTTTAATGGTTATCAGTACTCCACCCCCCAGATTTTCCCAGTACCTGCAGCAAAAAATGACATCCTGACTCTCTCCTGCCCATGCCACATCCTTACTCATGAACAGTGTTCACCCTTTGCGCTACTTTAGCTAAGCCCCTCATGCCACTAAAAGATGGCTTTTGTGTTGACAATTGAGCACCGCTCATTCTAAAGAAGCTGAAAGTTACTGCAGCTAGGAAGCCAGAGGGTGCTCCCTGTCGGCTTCAACCAACAGAGGCTACCCTCTTGCCCTGAGCATAGCAGGATTTACGGGTCGCAGCCACAGACAATGAACTCGAGGCTGGTAAGCAGAGAATTTGAACCGTGCTTTTCCTTTGGACAGCTTGGTCAGAGGGCAGCTCGGGATTGTGTCTGGCGAGGAGCCTTTCTATGCCAAGGGCATGGGTAACAGCGGCAGCTCTGGATCTTAGCTTAGCTCTGAAACAGTCTTCAGGTCTGTCAGGGTGCTGGAGTAATTGCTCTACGGAAGGATTACGGTGGCACAACCTGTAACTGAGCTTACGGCTTCACTCTTTAGGCTACCTGCAGGATATTAGGCAAATTCAGCTTCATTTGTTAATCAAGTTTAAAGAATTTTCCTCCTCCTATGTTTCACCAGCATGGAGATTGTCAGTCCTCAAAGCAGTGGGTATAGGGCAACTTATCTAGTCCATAGATGTAATGATTTCATAAATATCTGTGCGTGGCCAATAGGGTAATCAGTGCTCCATTTAAATGCGTACAAAATCAAAAACTTGTTTGGGTCCGTAGAAACAGGGTATTCGCTCGTTAATTAAATTCTACTTATAGAAACAATAGTGGCTTCTTACTAGGTTGTATTATGGAAGATTCCCCCAACTACTCATTCATTCAGTCTGATTTACAAAAAAAGACTGTCATGGATGCATCTATTGTTGCATTTTGCTTTGAAAACATGTGGTCCAAAGCACTTTGGCATTGTGGAGAGACTGGATGTGAGGTTGACAGGAGACTGGATGACAGGAGAGAGTTTGACGGTTTGACTGATGAAAGCATATTAAAACTATGAGGAAGATTAAAACAAACTATCTTAATTTTCCCACATTTAGTAAATAATTTATTAGAGTAGTAATGATTTTTTTTTAAATTGTTTATGAGTGTTATGAGAGTAAAGCATTAGCGTTGTATTATGATGTGTTTAAATGGTGGGTGTAGCCACGGCGGAATTTACTTTTCTGGTGGAATGGGCCATTGCTGAAAACAACAGGGGCCCAGCGGACCTGGCTGGTTTGGCTTCTAGATAAGCAGGCAAAAATGCTCAGTGGAGGGGAAAACGTGTGTCCGCATCCACCACAAGGCCCCCCATCTGCCCTTGCACAGTTGAATGATCAAATCTCCGAGTAGGAAGAGAGGAGCGGTACAGGTTTTGATGAGAGGCCCTTCCTCTGCTTGGTTCCTCTTGTTTTTTTAAGTGGGTCACCTCAGTTAAACAGCAGTCTTTTTAACTACATTTCCTGTTGACCTCTTCTTTTACAACTTTAATGAATTCTTTATCATTTTGAATTTGACAACAAAGGAACTAAATGTCCGGAGGGTGGATTAAAAACAGTGCTTGCCTTGACAGACACACGCAAACACACACACACACACACACACACACACACACACACACACACACACACACACACACACACACACACACACA
>JAOVYW010001679.1:3015-15966 GCA_025775045.1 Hiodon tergisus | reverse complement strand
CCAACAACCCTTACATAACAGCAGTAATACCAAACTCCCAACAACCCTTACATAACAGCAGTAATACCAAACTCCCACCAACCCTTACGTAATAGCAGTGACACCAATACCAAACTCCCAACAACCTTTACAGTGATAATAAATTGAATCTGGAGGCACCTGTTCCTCAGGCATGGGAAATCAAAGCCCAACGGCTGATCGCTACACTCAAGTGGACCTGCAGGCTAATACCCACAACACTCCCACGTTATTTTCCTTCATCTGAGGTATAAATATGTATGAGTGACGTGCATATCATAAAGGAAAGCAGCGTTATCACACTTGCCCAGCTTCACCGCAGCGCGGGTGAACGCCCGAGCTCTATGTTTTAAACAGCAGCTGGTCGCTGGGTAGAAAGGAGCAGCTGGTCGCTGGCGGGAAGGAGCTGCGGCACGCGGCCGCATCACACAGCCACGCCCACAGGAGGAACAGCTGTGCATCAGCGCATGGCTTTTTCTGCCGTAATTAAGCAGGGTAAGCCGCCTCTGCCACGGCACGGCCCGTCTTGCTTGACCCACATTCTCCTCCAACTGTTTTTGCATTAAACAAACAAACTCTGCTTTGGGTTATCACGCCGCCAGGGCAGAGGCGCTGCAGACAAAGATACCAGCCAAGGGTCACTTTGTTAGTTAAAATCCTCGCCGACCCATTGGCACAGCTGTGTTGGATTCCAATTCTCAACTAAGAGAAATTAGTTGGAAAGGAGAGAGAATCCTCTCCGTTAAGCAGTAAGCAACAAACTCAAACCGCAGTTCCTAATCTCAACAACAATGAGAGAAGTGCCTGCAATGCTTTCTGTTACTACACCTGTTTAGAAAAAAACTGTGATCTCAGCATCAAACCTTTACTGCATTCTGCAGGCACGCTTCTTTATCTTCCTGTTGTGTACCAGATGCCTGGCGTACCTCTGACAGATTACAGGACAGGAAACAGACAGATTGCACTGGCCAGCAAGAGGTAGGCTGCATAGCTTGAGGAGGGCAGCTCCACCTTTGCCGAAAGGTGACCCTTACAGTAGAGCAGGGCGCTGTGTCCGCTGTCTGCCTGCAGGACACATCTGCTGTCCCATGTGCCACCGGTGCCTGAGTGACCAGCCCCACTTCATTATTCTTCATCCAGGACCTCTCTGTGGTGTCAGTGAAGAGATAATCACACAGGTACTTCAGCGCCATCGGCTCTTTGCTGTCAGGTAAAGCGTCATTAAATTTACATTAAAAGGGAATGGTTGAACCTGTATTTGTAGGTAGGCACATGTTTACATTACTAATGTCTCATGTTTGCTGGTGAGTAATCACCTATGATTTTAACACTGTCACTATTCACAATGCTAACGATAAGGTATATACTCTGCTCATACCTTGCGGCCTTGTTGGGTCCCCAGTCTCGTTTCTCCCCGTTTGTTATGCTTCGGAGTCCACACCTTGAATAGCTGGTGATCTGAAGCCATTTCACTCAATCATGGCCGCTGCACTCACTTTAACGCTACCATCAGTGGCTTGCCCTGACTTCCCCCATTTCCCCCAAAAATCTATATCTAGGTACTCAGTGCTATTCCTTCTATTGAGCAGTAAAACAATTCCATAGCAATCTTTTACTGAATTCATGCCATTTTGCTTAAAGCTAATAGCTAATTCTAATAAAATGTGTTTTCTGCAGCACAGAAAGTGGGCTTTTATCTTCATGAAAGAACACTGGACAATAAATCATCGCCTCGAGTTGATTGGAAAATCTAATTAATTAAGAAAAACACCTGCTCATGAATATGTAATAGGGTTAAAATGATACCATTGGTTTGTTCACATCCAAACTAAGCTGCATTAATAAGAGCCAAAGTTATTAGGACTGATCAAGTAAATTGTTGATGCAGAACGCTCATGTGTCCTGAACGCTCCCGAGATATCTGCACAGCAGTTAACCCTAAAGCAGAGTAGTGTGACGAGGGCCATAGGATTCCGGGAGCCCGGGCCCTTTGTCGAACTTACACAGGAAGGGCTGGGTCAATTTAATTTTCTGTGTCCAGCCGAAGCAATACCGCTCCGGTACACAGCTGCTAGAAATGATGTTACCTTCCGACACACTGACAAAGACAATCAATACCCGTTGATACTAATTGTGGGAGTTCTCAGGTCAATAAGGGAAATGTCCTGCATCAATGCAGTATATAAAGGTACAATTAGTTCATTTAGACTCACCGTGAGCGATCAATGGGAATCTTCAGCTTAAAAACAGCAGAAGGGGTAATCGGGTGATCGCCTCCCAGGGCGATCCTATACTGTTGTCTGCTTTCCGGCCCACTGTATACATCAAAATGTAAAAACGCCAATTACATTTATTTGTTGTCATTTAAGTCTACATCTCAAATAAAACCTTTTGAAACAAAAGCTCCTTCCTGTTCCCATGCCATTCTGTACAATGGAGTCAGAAGTGGAGAGGAGTCAGAACTAGCCACACTCTGAATGGTAATAGTATCATCAGTGTTTTGGGGAAAAGACCTCAGCCGACACTGCATAATTCACTGGAAGGCAATTAAATCATTTTTCCCACTACTCTTTTCCGTATGTCCCGAATGGGCTTCTGACTAATCTCACTTTTAAAAACTAAAAAAACCTTTCGAAGAAACCCTTTAAGTCTTCTCCGTCAATTAATTACTTCCCTGGCATTTAATAAATTGTCCAACATATTGTTCAATCTGTGATTTCTTTGTGCTTTGACTGGAGACAAAAGGACAGGGCAGACAGAGCCGTGATTTTAAACTAACCTCCCAGAACAGGGATTAGCGGGGAGGGGCGAGTGGTACAGGGAAGCGGTTGTGGAGCCACACACTGTCTGTGATACAAAAAGGCCCATCCCGTGTTTATCACCTCTGGATCCATCAGTGATTAAGGGCTCTATTCATCTCAGTCTTAGTGTTGACCGTCTTCACCATCCAAACCTGGCAAACAACCAGCTTCCCCCGCCACTTTGAAAGGGATTCTGTGGCAGGTGTGATTTGTGGGGAGGATCCTCATCGCATTAGGGCGGCCTGGGAGGACCGCTTGTTCTCACACTGCATCACAAACAACACTGCTAGTTTCAGACAACTCAACGGAAAACGAGGTCTTTCAAAAGGTGTTCAAGCTAGAAGGTTGCCAAAAAATTATGCCTGCAGATGTATCTTCCAACTACATAATAACATCTATGCTGGCAATCAGAAAATACAGCTATAAAGGTCAGGGAGAGGCTAATCTGTATTAGCCTATTGTGTGCATATGTGCTGTGGGTAATCTCGGCACCTGACCAAATACAGGACAGATTGCTGAAATCCTAGTCCCCGATAAAAGTGTTTTTATAACTAGTGAGTACATTGTGTGTGACAAAGGGCAGTGATTTTATACTCCCACTCTCCTTCACACGTTTCTCTCTCTCTCTCTCTCTCACCCTCTCTGTAGCCGTAATCCTGTTGTTAAACACCCATTGAAAAACCATCTCATCAGAACAAATGCCTGTCCAGGGCCACCTTTCTGTAATACCCGCAGCCCACAAAAGGAGACGAACCACATCAAAGCAGCCCCAGTGCTCCCAATCCCATCTCTCCAGCTCTGCTCTCTCCCACCCCCCAGGTGTCAGGCCAGCTACACAGCCACTCCCCAATTCTGATCCTGGAGAGAACCACCAGTGGGGGACTGTTGGAAAACAACACTCTCTGAAAACAGACTAATATTCCAGTAAGCAGACAGATTGCTTTAAAGAGCGTAGATAACTGCAAGACAAAAAGTGCTCCATTTACAAAAGTCACTGTGACTGACACACACAGCACATTTTTTTCTCTCCCCCAATATGGAAATGCACAGGACTACCGTGGCGGTTCAAACCCTGGGTGGGACCCCCTGTAACATGGAGAAGGCAGCTTGTCTGAACTGCTCCATTAGAGACACAGCTGTATGAAGAGGCCACTGAGAATAGCTATAAAACCTCTTATTTGTCTAGCAGGGTTATGCACTTAGCAGATTAAACATAGTCTGGCTCTTACCGATTCATTTATACATCATCCTATTTTTTAATACATACAATATTAATAGAAAAAATAAATCCTTCTAATGCAAGCTGGAGCTGTTATGAGGACAATGTGCAGTCAATCAGAAGGGTTGAAGTTTTGTGGTCTGAATTAAAGCAGGAAACGTGCTGTGTGGCTAAAATGAAAAGGCTGAGATAAAATACCAGAGTGATGAGCAACACGGAAAGTACAAAACATTAGCGCAGAAAATAGGGATCTCTTGAACGTTTGGCAATGTTGAAAACCGGGGGAAGAAGCCAGAGATTTATTGGCCTTCACATAAAAGGAGAGAGACAGAACACTCAAAAAGCCGAATATTTCTTCTCCTAAAGTGTCCTACCCCCAACACACACACAAACACACGCGCACGCACGCACGCACACGCACACTCCATCATCTCAAACATGAAAATTCACATACTGAGCTATTTGCAAGCAGAAAACATTCAAGTCCTAATAGGAGGGTCCAGATCGCTTCAATGCACAAAATGTGCAAAAAAGTGACATATTTTCTGCTCTTCTGGAACCCAGACAATCATGTATCATCTGTGCACGGTGTGCACCATCGCGCAAAATGTGTGTTACAAACCAGCGTGTCTGTCAACAGGCCAAAAGACCTGGTGACTATTGCAAGGGGAAGTGCCTGGATTAAGCCAGTTCCAGTGGAGCAGATGTGACTGGCATCTCTGATTTTTAACACAATGCCCCTGCTTCATAAACAGGTGGACTGCATTGTTTCACAGCATGTGTGTTCAGGTTGTGAGAGTAAACCGTAGAGCTGCTGGCCACAAGAGCCTGCCACATAATAAGGCTTTCAGAGCACATGCATTCATTCACAATGCAAAGCTAGAATATTGCCAGTGCTTGCCCAATCACTCCTGCAACACAAGAGTGGAGTAGGGACTCTGCTCAAAGCAGAAGACTGCTCACGGGACACCCCAAAGACCACAGTTCTCATTGACCCTGGGCCCAGACCCCAGCCAGGATTTACTGAGCTTCTCAGTAGTTGCAAACTTACTGCAAATTGCCCAAACATACACATAATTGGTGAGGCAGGTTTTCCCAGACAGAGACGGCTGCTGTGAGGCTTTTCCCCGCTGGAAGATAGGGCTAAGTAGCTCACAATAATCAGTCCCGTCTCCTGCTTAAACACGCAGAGTTCAAAATCTGTTTGCCTGCGTGAAATAAAGAGGATCTAAACGGAATGCAGTAAGTATACACCCACTTCTGCGGAGGAGGATTTGGCAGCTCGTGGAATGAGTCCGGCTTTAGCTCTTCAACCATGCATAACTTGTGATCCTATTCGATGAAAAGTTTGAGCTCGCAAAAAAAAAAAAAAAAGGTTGCACCCGTTCCATCACGCAGGAGGAAGAGCTTTCTTTTAGTATCAGAATAGGACATTTCCTATGTAAATAAATACAAAATGCTACAGATGAAAAACACCTAAGTAAGTCAAAGAAGCAGACAGCTGGATGAGACCCACAGCTCACATTTCTCTGAATCGCACATGATTGAAGTACAGCTGCAGTATGTATGTAAGGAAAGTTTGTCACAGAGGGGACAGTTACTGTGAAATGCTCCAGTTTAGGTCATTTCAGTGCATCCCAGTTAAACTGCCAGGAAACATGAGGCGGTGAACACAAAAGTCTCCTTTCTCAGCCCGCTGAAGGCTTCCAGATGTTACTGTATCACCGCAGCAGCTGTTAGAACCAACAGAGCATACTCCGTGCATGAATGTTTTGCTTGGTCCTAAAGATACCAGATTACTCAGGAGATTCGAGTGTGCCAGACCCTGTGTAGTCCTCTGGTGGCCCGCATTTCCACAGGTCCTTTACATTCCCTCAAGCATCCTTCTCCAGGACAGACGTCTACCACATCAATCAAAAGTATTTGGCTAACGGGCCTGGGTACTGGTGCTGGAAGTTGAGGTTGATATTTATTTAGTGTTTAAGAATTATATGCAAAGGAAGAATGAACCCCTCATTCACTGAGGTTAGCGATATTTTAGTTCTAAGGGTCACACCAGTGACATACTAGAACCCCCACCCAAACTAAACCAAAGAATAGATCCTCACCTATAACTATCATCTTTTGCTCTCTCCAATATGTAGGATGAGTGATTGAATAAC
Organism: Hiodon tergisus; assembly: GCA_025775045.1. Lineage (NCBI taxonomy): Eukaryota > Metazoa > Chordata > Actinopteri > Hiodontiformes > Hiodontidae > Hiodon > Hiodon tergisus. The sequence goes on along the minus strand of JAOVYW010001679.1, from coordinate 9,766 downwards.
ACATGATCGCAGTGAGCTCATTGCTGTCTAAGTTATAGAGATGGGAGACATGCCCTTTACCCACCCAGCTAAACGGAGTAACTTATCTGGTAAGGTATTACCTTATTTCAGAAAAAGGCCTTCATGTCATCTCAGGTACACGCCTGCTGTTTACGGTGACACCTCCCACTCCCATATCAGTGACTGGTCGTTTTCCAAGGATAATCCATCTTCATGCTCAACCCTAATAAAAGTCTAAAAGCCTAATAAAAGCCTAATAAAACCCTGTCTAAGAACAAAACCTCTCAAGCCACTGACTGACTTGCTGACATGGGCACACGCTCACATGGCCCCTCCGAGCACAGCCCATGATATGGCCCCGTCCCACTGCACAGTCACACCCAAGCCGCGTCTTTTGGTTTTGGACTGCTCAAGCTCCACAGGAGCAAAGGATCCCGGGAAGGTCAATCGATGCTGATGCTTTCCTCACCTTAACCGCAGGACCATGTTCACGGTGCTTTGACCTCGTCCATATGGCGTCTGCTCAAACGGCTGAACCTTAGAGACAGATGAAAGGTAAGAGGGCTTATCGCAATAGTCTTCTACTAGCTGCTGTATTTTGGTTTCAGTGAATCTGATTACACATTATGATAATCAGCACTTTATTACAAACCTCCAATCCAATTTCCATTTTTATAACTATAACAGCACACATATTATTATTGTTTAATTAAAGCCATTTAAATTCTCCACAAAAAGACAATTGCTGGCTGTTTACACCACAAAAAATAATAACTTCAAGAGCGCAGAGCTTTCCTGATGTAAAATGGCCTTTGATCAACATGACCAGGCAGTATCCTGCCTCCTGATTGGCCTTTGATGGACAATGACCAGGCAGTAACCAGCCTCCTGACTGGCTAGTGGAAAAAAGACATCAGTTGGTAAGCTTGCAGGCTCTCATCAGGACCAGTCAGAGCCAGAACAGCACTGTGTCACTATGGTGACCAACCACTGCCTAGTTGATGGCTGTTACCTGAGGATGTTGAATTGTCAGCCCTTCCACAAGAACACTGTTGGCATTCAGTTCATTCTGAAATGGAAACCAAATGAACCACATCAGTCTCTGAAAGCATTGTTATCTGTAGGTGTCAATTTGGACTAGGTGTCAGAATCTACAGGAATCCTAATGTAAGCATAATTGCTACGTCGAATAAATCCAAGCTGAAGGCAATCATTATTAAAGCATGCAAATTGACCAGAATCCCAGCACAAAAAATGTGATATCAATCAAAGAGTCTTTGAATCCGAGTATATAAGACCAGTTCTAATCCATAGGAAGTGCCTTGTATAACTATAAGGATGTTTTTTATATATATATTTTTTTTTTGAACCATAGTGAACTTCATGTGACTATTCTGACACTGATCAACAGAAAAAGACAAAACACAAAATAATTGGTCTTGCACGTTCCCTCAGTTTTTGAGGACGGCCTGCTCTGGGCAGATTCACTGCTGTGCCATACTCAATTTCTTAATAATTGACTTCACAGCAGTCCATGGGATATTCAGGGACTTGGACATTTTTTTGTATCGATCCCCTGATTTATGTTTATGAATAACCTTTTCAAAGCTCTGCTTGGCGTGTTCTTTTGTATTCGTGGTGTGGTTTCCCCCAAGATATTGATTCAGAGACAGGTGTATTTATAATCACTTTAATCAAATCACTTTGACTGTGCACAGGTGATCTCCATTAACTGAGCTAATTCTAAAATCAGTTTGTTGCACAGTGATGATTTAGTTGCATTAAAGGGGGTGAATACTTATGCAACTAATTATTTTGTGTTTAATATTTGTTATTAATTTAAACTAATTGATATGATATGAAATATCAATATATGATATGAGTTTTTTTCTGTTGATCGGTCTCAACAAAATCAAAAGTTCACTATGATTCAATAAAACAAATAAAATCGTCAAAGGGGGGTGAATACCTTTTATAGGCTCTGTATATTGAAGTTAAGGTAATATTCCATAAGTTATCAATTAGGTAAAACAAGAAAAACATCCTTTCAAAATCATCAGTCTCACACCAGCACTAGTGTTCCCTGTCTTGATAGAAGACAGTGACCTTAAGGCAGTAAGCACGCAACAGAAAGCCCTTGAAAAAGTAGCTCAAAAGTGACACATGTCAATGGTAAAAAATCACTCCTGGAACACGCGTACTATAGTTTCATACAAGGTGCAGATGCGGATTACAGTAACGGTGATCCTGATTCGAGAAGCGGCGGTGTTCCGCTACTGTTTGATGTTATGGGAAACAGTGCATTATGGGCTGCCAGGCAGCAATTTCATTGCGGCTTCTCTGTCACGTAATTAAATTAACCAAAGCAAAAACTCTGTCATGATAAATCCACTACCCACCCCGCTATACTTATTCATATTCTATATTCAGACTAGACAGTTCCTTTCCATATTCCCATCAAAATCGCGTGACTGAGAACATTAATATAACGGACCTAGAATGTCAGTAATGAAGGGACATTTATTTGAAAGCACACAGATGAAAGAGCATCGACTTACGTCTTCGATCTCGTCCCTGACTCTTCGTGACTGAAAGAAAACATCAAACAGCATCAGTGTGACATTTTCATCCCTGTAGAAACAATGCGTAGCACACAGACGGCGACACCCCAAAGCAGAATCGTTAGCTCTACACTGGGAACGGACAATGGGACCAGGAGGTTAAAAGGGCGGCCTGGCCGCAGTCAGAGCACGTTGGCGTATATTGTTCAGGGTTCTGTCTTTTATCTTGCAAGAGACACATTCCGATTGTAACACACATCTCAAAGAAATTCCCCATCTTTGATCATACCCATCTCCTTACTTTTTCAGACATCTCCAGCCCCTTTCCCACTACCCTGACTCTCAATGCGGGTATCTCTCTGAAACGGGATGAGCCATGCTGGTACTTGGGTAAAGACTTGGAAATGAAAAGGGCGGCGCAGCAGCAGAGACAGCCCGAATCAGAGCCAAATCAAACGGTGAACACAATGCACAGGGGGGTGCCACGTTTGATGTGACTCCACCTACCCTGCCCTGGTTGACGGCGGCCTTGCCCTCCTCGCTTCCCTCATCCAGCTCATCATCACTCCACTCCCAGTCCCCGTCCTCGGTCTTGTGGAGGTGTCCGCTGGAGCCCGGGACCCTCCGTACCTGAAGCAAGGCACAGTCAAGACAATCCTACACACCCACCTACCTGTGCTCTCTCGCCGCCCCAAGAGAAAACGTACTGTGTGAATGTAACACAAACGTACCAGACGGGAATATAACACAAACATACCAGACGGGAAAATAACACAAACAGAACACACGTGTATGTAACACAAACGTAACACACGTGTATGTAACACAAACGTAACACACGTGTATGTAACACAAACGTAACACACGTGTATGTAACACAAACATAACATACGTGATTGTAACACAAACGTAACACACGTGTATGTAACACAAACGTAACATGCATGTATGTAACACAAACAATGTGGTGGAGATCCAGCTTGTAGGCCTGCAGTGCTATATGCAAATCACACGACAGACAAAGCCTGAGCCAGCATAGATGACATTCAGGGGTGGGTACGGAGAGCACCAACAGTAAGCAGGCACTGTGGCAGCACTACTTCAGGGTTTGGTCCTCTCATACAGCTGCCAGCGTTCTGCAGGAGGGACTCAGAGGGAGACACACAGACACCAGGGACAGTCTGCGCTGGAGGATCTACACAGGGGCGACCTGCATCTATGTGGCTAAGCGAAAAATGGTGTACCCTTCTGGTAGAGTGGTGTTCTCTCTCAGAGCCCCATACCACACCAATGCTGCCCAATGCCAGCTTAGGCTCCTTCAGTAAACAAAAGAAAAGAGAAAGTATCATGTCCAAGGGAGAGTAATGTCCGAGGGAGCGTAGTCCATCAAACAACCGGGCCTGATCCATGATCCATCATTGGGTTTTCACCAGACAATCCAAGGGCTCATCTCCACTCAAGAGACCATAAGCTCCTGAAACCTCTTTGTCAATTACTTTTAACTAGCTTTCCTAAATTCTTTACCATTTTTTCGTCACACATGATGTATAGGCATTCATAGGCCTGTGTGCACAGAAAAACAGCTAAATAAGGATTAAAATAAGGAAGCTGGAAAATCATCTTTTAAAAACACACTATAATATCTCAGGTTTGTGAATCATGGGAAACCATTCATCTTTTAACAGAATCAATACCGCGCGTAGCGTTCTTGAGAATGTGAAATAAGTTGGGTATACTGAATTTCTCAAACCGTCAGGCTTTCAATGCCATAACACTTACACTGGAGGATATGGGCTGTATAGTGGTAGGTCTTGCTATTCGGAATCTATGATCACTGAATTTTAAAGAAGAATCTAGAACATTGTGTGCCCTGCATTGGCCAAATAAAATTATTCTGTGCACATTCTTTAGAACCAGATATTGGGGTTTTTTAACTTGATTCCACATAGACCAGCAACAACGGCTGTGATTTGTTATTGTTTGAATTTCCTCCTCAGCACAGACAAAGGCCATCTCCACAATGCAGCGTGACCCTGCCGTTAGTCCCCATAGACTGGCTAGTCAAGACTCACGCCCACATCGATCTCTCCTGTAACATTTTCCACTACAGCACCGCCATACCCACACAACGCAAAGCACACTGTAGTGGAGAACCCTCCGTAAGACAACGAGGCCCCCTAGTGGTCATTCTCAGCACCGAGTGGCAGAGCTCTAGAGGAGTACCACCTGGGCTACGAGCACAACAGACCGTCGCAGGGCATCGCTTTACAGACCTCACATCTGACCATACGAAACCCCCAGTCCATTATCCTCACACTTATGGATTTGTGCGGAAGCTCTGCGGTGTGCGGGGCCAAACTGGATCTGTGAAGACTCTAGCTGAAACCACCCTCTCTGGATGATAATCAGGCGGCTGTGACGCTGTTGAGTCAATGTAGTCTTGTTTTCTCTTCTAAATGATTTATGCATCTCTGAAAACGTTTCACTTCATCCACTGGGGGTTAGGAAATGTGTCATAACTGCGCGGATGTTTCATCCTTCCACCAACTTACCATGAAAGGAAAAAGAAACCAACACTGTCGCTTAAAAAAAAAGCGTTTCATTCTAGTGACTAGGCCGTGGTCCACATGAAATACTAGTAACTAGTAATACTAAAAAGGTGAACCATGGATTAAAAAATTGGTTTAATATAATGTTACTTAAGATAACATTTATGAACAAATGTAAACCCCTATGCTGTACTCAGCACAGAACTTTATATGGTGTTAACATGATCTAAATATGTAACCACTGAGAGCTGAAACATCACACTCGGGTCAACCTGGAAAAATTCATTCAGTCCATAACCCTCCACCAGTCCTCCAATGATCTGGAGTGGCCAGTGCCTACTGACAGACATGTTTATGGCAAACACCGTATACTACTTGTCACAGGAGCCACTGAGGCTTGCTTGGGTGAGGGCTACTTATAACTGGTTACTGTTTTAATGCACTTCTCAGGCATGGTGTGTTATACAGCTCTGGGCCATTTAAAGTATGGAAAGACGCTAAGAATGGCCAGTACAACTTTCCCAACCTCCTTTGCAACAGAGGTTATGCCAGAGGTCATGCACTTATGGCTACTAATGGGTATCAGTTCCACTGAGACTATGCTACAAGTGTGTGCGGGACTGTAAAGGGCAGTCACAGCAGGAGTCACTAAGTGGAATGAGGGCAGCAGGTGCAACGATGGCTTACCCTTTTGGCTCTCTGGGCAATGTTGGGTGCTCTCTGTAATAGCTTCTCAACCAGGTATTCTCTGTTCTACAAACGGAAGCAGAGGGAGGCGCCAGTGACGCCCCATCAGAACTGCGCCACAAAAACCAGGCTGAGCGTAAAGATAGCCCAGAGAAGCCCAGACGGTACCTTGGCCTTTTGGAAAAATTTGCACTTCAGAAGTTCTGCTGCTGTTGGCCTGAAGGAAACAAAAACAAAGGCAAATTGATTTCAACCCAAAATGCTCAGGGTCAGCCAATCAGGTTCACGTTAAACAATATGGGCCGAGCCGTGACTGGAAAGAACAAAGAGAAGATTTAACTGCTAGGCATCGACTGCCTCCATGTGCTACTGCTCAATTTACAGACTGCTGAGGCAGTGCAAATGGCCCAGACCCCTATGATCCGGGTGGTGACATAATCATATAAATGTGAGAAATTTGCAAACAGGGTTTTCACGCTTTGGAAAGCGCGGCAAAAAAGGACAGAAACGGAGCAAAATGCATTCATTTGATCTACAGGAGCAAGCTGAGAGGAAGTCAGGCTTATTTTACAGTGATTCAACAGAACCCTGTGCTGGATGCTTCTAACCAGCAACTTTCCCTAAACCATAAACCGGGGATATTCCCCAAATCCTGGTCCTCGCGGGAAATAGTGTCTAGCATGTTTTCGAGATGCCTCTCAATTAGCATCTGAAGTTTTCATACAGACACTGTGGCCCACGATATCTGCCCTAAACACTGCTGCCATACCCAGCCCGGCCCTAAACACTGCTGCCCAGCCCTAAACACTGTTGCCTTACCCAGCCCAGCCCTAAACACTGTTGCCTTGCCCTGTCCTAAACACTGCTGCCCTGCCCAGCCCAGCCCTAAACACTGTTGCCTTACCCAGCCCAGCCCTAAACACTGTTGCCTTGCCCTGTCCTAAACACTGCTGC
>JAOVYW010001678.1:0-15967 GCA_025775045.1 Hiodon tergisus | reverse complement strand
ACACACACACACACACACACACACACACAGACACACACACACACACACACACACACACACACACACACACACACACATTCTATTGCATTCATCTCTGTATACTGTATCTGTGTTCAGTTTCAGTAATAAGAATAATATTTTGGTATCAAAGTCTGTGTCAAATAGCTTGCCAAAACATTCTTATTGAACCCTAAAAAAGACCTCACCAGTAGAGTTCAAAACTTTTAAAAATGATTTGTGTACAGACAAGTACAGACCATTAAGTGGTTAGTTCTAAGACACCTGATAATATAGTATATAAAACCAGCTGTGTAATTACCCCCAAGTTCATACAGAACACTAAACTAAAAAAAGAGAAATACTATTTTAAACCATAACTTGATATATACCATTCGATATTCTAGACTTATTTCTTATAACCCAATTAGTTCTGGAAACAAATATAATGAATTTAAAAGATGCACCACTAGTCTTAATGATACACCTGTCTTAGATATTTTGCAACACATAGTACAACCGACACATGCAATACAAAATGAATCGTTGATACTAGTGTTGCCTAAGAGAAGGCAGGAGACGACTGAAGCACACATGACAAGTCTGATGGTGCTGACAAATCCGAGCCAGTGTGTATATAAAGGAAGTCTAAAATTAAACCCCTCGGCAGAAATGGTCTCTTCTTTCCATAAATAGAGCGCTGAAAACCACATGGTTGTCAGGTCATTCAAACTAACTTTGTAATCAAGGTAGAACCAATGGGAATAAAAATGATTTATAGTAGCATACTCTATCAAGGGGGGTATCAAGGGTTACTCCCATCATTCGAAGAGAACAAACAAGCTTTTAGTTTTCAATAAAGCTACAATTACATTAGTCCATATAGTTTTTTTCAGATTTAATTGTTCACGAGATAATCCAATAATTTTAAATGAAGGCAGATGCTGTTGTTTCCCATTCACCGTATGGATTACATTTTCGGTCTCTTTCTTTTACTTCGGTGCCCAGCGAAGTGCGTAGTAAAGTATACTAGAGAAGGCTAGAAACTGAAAAAATAAGATAACGCTTTAGAGGGGGAGTTCCCATCAGACGCGTAAGAGAGCATACTAGGGCTCTCCGGCTGAAACACTGTGTTCTTTTTGACTTCATTGCGGGAACATATTCCTTTTCATCCGGCACACTCCTGACTCTAGTGTCTCTTTCTAATAGTGATGTCCCCTTACTATATTTAAGCAATGAGGACGTTTCCTATTCTTCTTGAACATTCTTCTGATCAAAGATGCACCCTAACTATTTAAGGGGCACCTTTAAATTTAATCTAAAAAATATCAGCCTCAGTCCAGGATATTTTTCTCTCTTGTTGTGCAATTGCCGAATTGCAACTGATTTTCTACACATTTAACATGAAGAGCGACGAGTTAATTTAGGGAGTTCCCAGATTCAAGCGCCATACGAACAGTAGACCTGCTTATGTAAGCACTTACGGTCAACCCGCATGTTTTAAAATAATAAATACTAACTGTGCTAAATTTTATGTTTACGGGGATTTTGCTTTTATTTTTTTTCCATTATACCATTATTTTAGTATCCCGTTATGTTGTTTTCTATGGATAGTACCATGGATAGTTTTTTAAATATAGTTTTAATTTGTGATTCATTGTAAAAAAAATACTGTTGCCGACTTAACTCAGAACAGGTTTAACTACCCCGGTTATCAGCTTTTACTTACAGATTTCCAGAGATCTCCATCTTTCGCTATCACCACGTTTTCAGTGCAATAGTAGCTAAAAATTAAATATTGCTCAAAAGGATTGAGGAATGTTACAAACAACAGGTTTCCTTCCTGTATAGTTATCAACCAACTTTAACTGAAACAGTGATTCGTTTTTTTCTTTTCTTCTAAATGTACAATTAAAAAAATATCCTATAATTATAATCACGTGTTACCTTAGCGCTCAAAATGTAGAAGTAGATTGTAAGATAATTCTGTGTTCCATTTAGTCCACATTTTTTCTTGCTGACTAAGTTTAAAACCTTGTGTTAGACATCTGTTCGTTTTTAACGTTTTCAGCATGTCTGCTGTTCTGAGCCGCAAAGAGGTAGACGCATTTTTTCCACCTTCGTGGTTCACAGTGGCTGTGTCTGTGAAAGACTTGGTCTTGATGTAGTCCTCTTCTCCTTTCTCACCCCCTGTCTATATGTAGTGAAGTATTTAGCCTTCACTTCACTACACATTGTTCACTTCACCACAAGTTCCCTGCTCTTTTAAGACTGATGCTCCATTAAACACATAACTTCAATGGAAGGGTGTGGGTATGTAAGGGTGTGGGTATGTAACACTGTTGTTAGAGCTTAAACTTGGTACTCAGTCTCAATAATGACTGAATGTGGGTTATTGAGGCTATGGAAGTTTACCAGGGGGTTAAGAATTTACAAAAAAAATAAAATAAAAATAACCATCATCTCACCTGGTCTTTCAGGGATAAACCCCAGGTATATGTGCAACACTCCGGTCCTTGAGGGCTAAGACTGCCCATGCACTGTTGTTGATTGTCATTCTGAGTGGAGGAGCTGAGAATGTGCGGCCGGAATAGGGAAGACAGAGTGTGTTCACACACACTGTAAACTGAGCTGTTTTTTGCCCAGCGAAGCCTCCCTGCGGGCTTTGCTCCAATAAATAAATGAAAAAAAAAAAAACAACTGTAATAGAGATAGACACGGCTGAAAGATGGGGTCATAATCGGGCAGCCGTTTCAGGAAACAGAATTAATGCATCATGGTCTAGCAGCTCGGCCTGTCCAGGTATCTAATGTTCTATTTGGATTCTGAACAATGTTATGGCAAGATAACTAATAACGCAAGACTTCTAACTAATAGAAAAATTATATCAGATCAAAAATCATAATATAACATCAATTTACATCATGTTAATGTGATACACTATAGTTTTTCCTATGTTAGGTCTTTTAATATTAGCAGTTTATATAAATAAAAATTTTAATTTATTTTAGCATAATAGGTTCTTCATTGCTTTTATTCTACCGTGAGATCATTAAATCCATGAATCACTAAACCTACTATGTATTATTGTGCGAACCAATTGATATATGAAGTGTCATGAATCAAAGTGTCATGAAATAAACAAAGTTCTTTCTGTCTTTATTCTTCAGATAAAACACTGCTCGGTGCTTTCAGCGTTGCTCCTTGGGCGCAGCCGAAAAGGCGCAGAATTACGTCTCGGGGTCAAATGTCACCGGTGGAATGCAGCACAATTCAAGGATTCATTGTTTCCGCGTCGGTTTCCCTTCCCTCCCCTTTCACCTCTGCTCAGTGTTAAATCATTACCAAACAGAACAGATCCATGGCCAGCCACCGGCGACTGCTGCTGAAAAGTGAGAGGAAGGAGATGTGCACCCCCATTGATAGACCTTTCCCTGCCCCCCCCGTTGTGTTTGGACAACAAACCGCCGACCAATCATCAGTAAGCAAATTCTGTTTTGTGTTTTTATGAAGCCAGCTCCATCTCCTTGATTTAGGAGAGTAGTTTTGAATGGTATCCTTGGTCAGATTGGTGTTGGTTTATGTGCAGTAAGGTAAATCGACCCAATCCCCCCGAGGAGATAAGCTCAAACACGCTCTAACACAAATTATAGTGCTGACGTCTAATCACACATTCAATCACTGGGTTAAAATGAGTTCATCCACTTCATAAAATACCAGGGCAAGGTTTTCTTAGATCTTTTGGCTTTCATAATGTTGGCTTCTTTTCTCAAAAAGCATTACTAAATAATACAATGTTCCTAATGAGACTTTTAATAAACAATTAATAAATCATTTTACACTCTGATGACCTTCTGGGCATGCCACGCAAATTGTGATTATGAAAGCTTTTTGACTTCCAAAACTGCTGTCACAATGTTGTATAGCGCTCAGGTTACATTCCTCTGGCATCCTGGCCATTTCACTACTGCACTGTATGAGACACAAATCATGCTGAAGGAATTTAATCTCTATTGTAAAATATTTTGCTTGTCTTATCTTAAAATGTTTGGTATACATTTACTTTGTAACCATCCTATCTCATATTGAGTGTGCAAGTTTCTTGCAGCTTTGGTCAGGTGAGAAAATTGGAACCCTATGGACTAAATGAAAAGCATTGGGTTTCATGTTGACCCAGCGCAGCACATCTTCCAGTCGACACCATCCTACTGCCAAGCTTGGTGGTGGTGGCAGTGTACTTTGGAAATACTAGGGGAAGAACAGAACAAAGTATAGGCAAATCCTGCAGGGACACTATTTCAGCCTGCAAAAGACAAAAATTGCCTGAAACTCTAAAGCTGCAGAGGCATTAGGTTGACAAAGGGAATGTGTGGCCCAGTAAAAATACTGACTTGAATCCTTGTCTACGACAATGTTTAAACCTTAATTGATACTGTTAGTATCCACAAACTAGCTGCTTTCAGTTATAGGATAAGTCACAAATTGTGGGTCAACTAGCACACGGAACAAGGTGAGTGGCCAAGAGATACAATACTTCATTTCGCTAGTCACTAAAGTCAAAGCAACTTTAAGATTGCTCAGTACTTCACTCAAACATCTCTTCTTTCCCACTATGGGGTCCCTCCCCAGCTTCAAATGCTTCTCACGGTCAAGGTTGTGAAATTGATAAACTACTAGTTCCAGCACGGTGTTCCCATCCCAAACTATGGCTAACATAATTTTGACAATGATCCAATAGCTTACACATGCAAACATATAATCATTGCCACATTGTAGAAAAGCTCAACTCGCTAAGCATTGATAATTTCACTAAGTCTTGGTATGCATGCTTTGGCTCTAAGTGTCTAAACAGATCCCCCACTGCTCGGGGAACGTTTTGTACTCCGTTATTTTAGAGTCACAAGAGCAGTTACAGAATGATGCAGGAATTCCAGATAATATAAAAATTACAGGTGATTTGAACAGATTCTCCTTTAAAGTAATTATGTGGCTAAAACCCATGTAACACTGAAACCACTGACATCTGTAATGGGATAGAAATCTTAAATAATTGATTGATTGATTTTTCTTGGAATGTAAGTTGGTTGCTGATCTCCATGGACTTCTTATTTTCATTTAATTATTTTTACATATCAGGTTCCCATTCTCCCCATTCACAGGTTGCCCTTCTTGATGACTAGAGTGTGGGTAAAAGTAAGTAGTAAGTAAAGCGAAAAGTCTGCTTTTTCCACTCAGGGGATTCTGTTAACAGGTATGTTCTGTCAGTGCAGGTCTCCTGGATCAGTTCCAGTCCCATAAACACAGACATTTCAAACGGAACACACTTGTAATTGGCAGGCACTAGGTCAGGCAGCATGCTTACGGTCTCCTACCATTCTGGCTCACTCTGCCTAAACTTGAACCCGCAACCCAGGTAGTGGTTTGTATGGCATTGTCTGCCCAATGCTTGTGCGCCTTGATAACGTTGTGTTAATCGCACATATGAACCTGGAATTTTTTTTTTTTTTTTACTGATCGCTAAATATACCTCCAATACGGCACTCAGCCACAAGGAGAAGTTTGTACTGGTCTAGAGTAAAGGGAACATTTTCAAGGTTAGTAAATCACAACCTGGGTGTGGATTTTATTGTAACCACAATTTAGGATTGAGTTTGTGAGTTAGAATGTTACAATTAAATAAGGCCCCTGGTCTTCCCCCATTCATCGGTCAATCAATCAGTTTGCATAGAAAGGAGCTTACATTAAACTCATTTATTTATAAGTGGAAAGCATTCCCATGATTTAGAATTTTAGTGGAACAGGGTGCAATGGGAATGAGGTGATTTGTTAACCTTGTGTCGACTCAGCTGATTGCGTCAAGGAATTATTAACCGGTGCTGCTGAGTTTTTCGGAAGAAAGTTTTCGACATCTGCTTCTTGTAGAACAGGAGTGAAAGCCAGTGGCTAGATCACCTTGCGCAAATCAGTCAGACATAAAATCCAATAAGCCGAACCCGGGGTGCCTGTTTATAATCTTTTCAAGATTGGGGGAAAGAGGAAGTGACATTAGACAATGGGTTCTTCAACCCCGGGGTAACGGGAACCACATAACCTGAAAGCTGCGACATTGCCCTAGTTCTGTGGTTCTTTCCCTCCATGACAATTCAGTCAGTTCCACTCAGTGCTACATGTCGTCTACATGTGTCTGGGCGAAACATGCACAGGTCTTGTAACCCGTTTTCTATCGGTTTAATTAATTACATCCTAGCACTCTTCTGTAGCTAAATCTTGCCTTATGTATTTAATGACTTGAGGGCAATTATTCTATAAATGAATACATATAACACTGAAATTAGAGATTTTTTTTTTTAGGCTCTTCCCTTCTTGCTTGTTTTGTGGCATTATCCAGGACATCCTTTTAGTTAAACATGTAAGGACTGATGAAAATTTAAGTGAAATGGGGGATGGGGCGGGAAGAGAGAGCAGGGAAGGAGATTAGTCACTTTCCCCCCTAGTTAAACAGGGCAGATGACGCATCTGTCCACAATGGTTCTGTTCCATCTGATGCAAGATATCCAGTGGTTGGAATTCATTATCCGCACACAGAACAACGTGGCCATACCATATGCATCAGAGGTCAGTTACACATATTTTCCTCTGTTCAATAGTGCTCACTCTAATCCCTGGCAATTACCGAGCTGGAAATGTCAAAGCACCACAAGACTTTATATCTTCATTCAGCAGCTTCTCACTGAACTGAACGGGCATCTTCTCTCCACCTTTGGTTCGACTAAAACCCACCATGTGTCATGTGCTTTTTACTTTTTCATAGTTTATTCAACATCAATTTGTTTCTTCCAGGGTTTCCCAGCAACGACCAAAACATTGACACTCACCCACGTTTGTAATAAACTTGGCGTTCATGCATCTGACCTATTTAAAAATCGTACATATGGTCAGGGTAATTAAAAATGACGAACACTGAGAGCACATGGTTGGTTTAAGACCAGAAGAGCTCATGTATGCTATGTGTCTGAGTGTTTTTTGGTGGTGGGGATTCATGTTTTTACATTTAAACATGTTGTGTGACAATAAGCCATCGGTAAAACGCCTGAGGTACGGATGAAACCCAGAAGTTTAAGCATCAGGCAGGGCAGGCTCCCATTTATAAAGCGTACAGATGCAAGCAATTCAAATCAAGCAAAACTCTCTGTTGATCTAGCCAAAAAATGAAACAATATTTCATTTATTCCTTGTTATTCTGAGAAAAAAATTCTCCCATCGCAGAAATAATACTCCATTTCAGCCTGAGGATGTGTAATGGGCGTTTTAACATTGCCTATTGTCATATTACCTGTCTTTCAGAAGGCTGATGATGTTTAAGTCAAACTGGCTCATGACCCTCAGTGCCCATTGGCACATATGCGGTCTAAGGCTGAGTCATTGCAGATTCATTAGGATGTATTTCATGCGCACATACACATTAAAACCTACATTCTGTAATCTGCTGATGTACTATATGTTGCAACACTGAACAAGAAGCTAAAAGTTTGCCGGTTGATTATGCTGCTGGACTTAATCGCATTGCATTCAGGGCTGGTTTAAGAACCTTTCAGGGTCAATTCTTCCTCTGCCACTCTATTCAAGTGTTTCTGGAGAAAAAAGAGTGGGATCAGAGTCCAGATTTTGTCTGCGATGACATCATTGAAGCTGACATCTGGAAAAACTTGAGTTTCGGGGGGGTGGGCAGCACACAGTAACTTGTTGAACAGACCTACTGCAGTGACTTAATACACGGTGTACCTGTAAGGACAAAAACACCAGCCAAAATGCATGGTACAGGAAAGAATAGGTAATAAGGGGTAATCAAAAAAACACCTCCCAACAGATGTAATTAAACAGTTTCAGGTTTGTTTTCTCTTTAATTACTTTTCTATTAAGGCTTCATAGTTAATTTATGCATTAGAAAACATGAGATAACATCAAATTGGTGAAGTACATGTGAATAACTGCGACGCACTTTAAAAACGTTAGATCCCAGCTCAATGTTCAATGCCTTTGCTGGCATCTATGGAGTTGCATACCATTACAATATAAACCTATACGAGCAGCCCATTGCTGTACTCCATCCACCAAATGAGGATACAGAGAGAAATTAAACTGATGACAGAAGCGAACATGATTGTCAATGCCATTCCACTACTCCACTAAAATGACCTTTCCAAATCCGGTCTCAGCCGTGAGTATCGACTTCTATTGTAGTAGCCAAGCCTCGTCAAGGTGTGCCGAGAGAAGCCAAATCCTTACCACCCAAGCCTCTGCCAAATGTCAGTCTCTGTGCTCTCCTGCTCACAATCGGCAAAGGACATGATCTTAATTTTGAATAATTTCAAAGACTTTTGGCTCAAATGAATGAATATAACTGTTTGATATAACAATATGATTTTACTTTTTGCCACTAGAGGTCATCCCATATCTCCGCAACACAGAGGCAAAGATACTGAAAAGGCCATTTTTTAAGTATTGTTGAATACCAACAGGTCAGACAAACTCTGACCCTACAGAGAGGAAACAAAGGGAAAAAAAATTAGGACTTTAAAGGAAGCAGATGTCAAGAGGGAACCGATGAATAGAAACAGTGTTCCTTTTTTTGACTGTGGCATAGACATAGTTTCAGAGCTTAGTTCAGAGTTTAGTTCAGCACTAACGTCTGCACATTTATCCCTTAGCATTTTTCTTCAAAATACATACATGGAAAATAAAGTGATGTCATTTTTATGACTCTATGACTTATGTTTTGTGTGTGTGCGTCTGTGTGTGTCTGTGTGTGTGTGTGTGACTTGGCGGTGCGGGGGGTTGGGGGGTAATGGGCGGGGACTGATCCATCTTTCCCTTCTCTTGTATTGTTGATTCAGCTGGGACATTCCCATTTCAGTTGCTAATTGAACAATTATTTTAGGGAAATGATAGTGGGCTAACCACATGTGGCCAGCTGCCAATCAGGAGACTAATATCACCAGTTTGTATGTTTGATTCGAACAATAGATGATTAGATGAACTGAGAATGTTAGCGACTGAATGTTCCCTTGTTCACTATCATTACGCACCCACACAGCCAGGTTCAAATTCCTTAGACAATTCACCAAAAAAACGGATGTTGCACTTCACCTGATTTTATTTCAAGCCGTAATCAAACAGACGGAACTCCGGTTCTTTGTTGCTTGTCTTTCATAATGTCTTAAGGGATTGGTCTCTCTCCACCAACTTTTCAGCATTCCTGAGTATTAGTGGAAGTCTAATACTTCGCCTCTATTCAGAAAACAGAGAATTTCTCTCAATGCCCTGCTCAAAGCACACATCAAAACACGACAGAGGGGAAATTATATGCCTCTCTTTTCTGTCTTATTATATTAAGGTTGAACTCTCTGAGGTTAAGGAACCACAGAGTGCACACTTGTGGAATGCTTTGCAAGAGACCAACGCATGTGCCAACCTCTGGAGGAGCCTCCCCTCTTTGTCAGCTAGCTGACATATTTTGACAACGCTTATTAAAAACAGGACCCTTTTCAATGCTGCTGGGGCACAGATGTCCGTCAGCAGGACAGATAAGCAAAACAGGGCCCAGGACAGAACACCAGAAGCATGTGGCGATGCCAGACACTGGCGGCAGTCAACGACCAGTGGAAAAAGATCAGCCATTTTTCGCCCTCTTGACGCTGTGACTAGTTAACCACCGTTATTTAATTCATCCACGGCAGGATTGGGTCTGGTCATTTTTGGCTTCTCCTCATCCAGGAAAACACATGTTGGTCTCACAGATGGAACCTTGAGTCATGCTGAGAACTTCTCCCTCTGGGTTCGTTGCAAACCTCAATAGGGAAATTAAAGAGGCAACACATCAGGAAATCTTAGTTTCAATGTTTCTTTGATATACAGGCATCTTTCGGTTAATGAAATCAAACTTTCCAAGGAGGAAAACTGCCAGTCACATGGGATGGACGAAGAGGGATCCCAGTCATGTACACTGGAGATAGCTATAAATCACAGAAAAGGAAGACCAGTGCAGCTCTTACCTAGAACCAATCCACTGATAACAACCTGAGGGTCTAGACTAGAGCTCTTGGAGTGACAGCAGCAGGACCCTGTAGTGTAGCTTCATCAATTCAGTCCCAAAGTCAGACTGCAATAGAGTCTAAACATCTTTAAAACCTAATAGACTTTACAGTACAAATAACCACAGAACTAAAAGCAATGCAATTTTTACTTGAAAAAATGTATTATATCTAATGTCTTATCTATAAACTGCCCTAAATGCCCCCCAGTTGGTGCAAAATCATTATGCTAGGCTCCTTGCAAAAACAAAACAATTAGAGCATATAACTCCTGTTTTAGCTCCACTGCATTGGCTTGATTGCTTGATTTCAAGGTGCTGCTCTTAACTTAAGACATTATTGGCCCTTCATCTGGATATTTATGAGATCCCCATCCCCTCTAATTCTCAGCAACTGCTTTGCTTAAAAGGAACTGGTTAAATGATAAAAACCACAACTGGTGGAGGAGCCCCCAGCTTCAAGGCCAAAATTATACATTGATCTGCCAAAAACTGTGTGGGAATCTGACACTGTCTCCGTTTAAAACCTCAAAACATACTAGTCCGGCCTCTGTTATTCCTAAACTTGGTAATTCTGCTCACCTATCCAACATCTGGTTCCCCCATCCAGACACTGCTGTAGTGGGGAAAGTCGGGAAGGTAAAGTGGTCGGGACTCTGCAGGGTGGCTTAGGAGTTTTTGAGTGGGTATTGGCTTGTGTGAGTTTTTCCAAATTCCCGGACTATGATCAAACGGCTCAGCAGAAGGGGGGTGACTCTGCCTGCTACAGTGGAACCCCACATGGGAGGAGGGTTCCCAGTTGATCCTACCACATATCCTTTACGGCATCATTGTTGACTTTATAGCTCCAACCCAGGTTATGACTATTACATACAACAGCTAGCTTAAATGGCGATTTAATGAGGTGCTCACTAAAAAAGTTCCAGAAGAAATGATGCACTCACTCTTGAATCGGGACACATTACACATCCTTTTACTTAATTATCGCTTACAGATTTTTGAACTCCGCGAATGATTTAATATTTTACATGCATGATCCCGTCTTAATAGTCAACGACTGAAATTAGTTTCCCCAGGTGTTAGCTGTGTTGTAGATAGGGGTTTTGTACTGTAGAACAAGAGGCGAGAATCAGCCATCTTAACTGTCATGCTGAGAAGAAAAAAAAAAAATTGAAAAATTTTGTTATTGAATCTGTCAAGGAATGGCCCTCAGTGTCAGTATATAGGTTATAGGTTTTACAAAAACTGTTGTGAATTATTTTGAGCCTAAAATAGAGCCTTAATAATAGTGAGGTCTAGAAAATTAATACTTCAATATCTCTCTTACCGAGTTAATACCTTATTTCTTGTATTCCTTCGTCATGAGTAATATTTGCATTTTAGGTAATCAAAAAAATCATATTTCTTCGCAGTGTAAGTTTGTATTAGTTTGTTTAACACATCATTAGTGTCTTTTGGAAAAAATATTATGGAGACAAAATTAAAAAGGATATATATAAAAATCCATACGGGACTATAGAACCTATATTTGAACCCCCAGGTTGTCAAAGATATACCTTTCTTATGCAAGGTGTATTTCAACGGTCTTACAGGATCTTTAAAAAACAACAACTTATCTATGTTAAAATAAAATAAAATAAAATCAAGTGTCCTTTAACCAATTATCAGAGAATGCTCAAAGTCGCTTAGTTCACTGGGTTTGTCCAATCGAACAGTAACTGAATTCCTCAAAGCCTGTCAGCCTGCTTTATATAGCTAGCCATAGCTACATGACTAACTATCTCTATGTACCAGAACTGTGAAATAATGAATGAAAAAAGTACATTATAATTCAATGAAAAATAAGAACAATATGAATGAGCTGGGTAAAGAAGGAACCAGTGAAACCATGCCAAAAAACATACTCGTTAAATTTACCAATTTCAAATCAACCTGTTTCAACTTGGAAATAAACATGAAAACCTTTTGTCTTTTTTGCAGGGCCATTTTCCAAGAAAAAATTATTTAAAAAAATATACACAAAAAAGGTAAGAATAAAAATGAACCAACATTTTCTTGTTGTCAGAGTAAACAGAGTTTATCACCAAGGTGGTTTAAGTAAGGCTAATCAAAACAGAGGCACTTCCTACCCCAGAATCTTCTTCCACGCCATCAGCATTTTCAGCTAAGAGTGGTACCACGTTTCACTTCACATTCAACTGAATGTCGAGATATCCCCTTGAAACACCGGAAATACAGACAAGAACATATTGAGCTACATGTGCGCTTAATTATATACTTGTAGATGGTATCCAGTTTTAGAATTCAGTCATAAAACGTCACATTAATGGCATGTTTTAAGTAGTTTTTTTCTGTTATAAGATGATTTGTTACGTGTGCTTGTTGAAATGGCAGTTCTGAATGTTTTCCTTTCATTGTTTTACATTTACCACAAACACTAAACATTCTTATAACTCAAAATAAAAACACCTGTTTCGATCAGAAATCTAAACTAAACAACTTTTTTTCTTTTTCAAATTTGAAATCCCAAAACAGTCTTCAATATATTCTCAATTTAGAATCGCCAATTTTGCTAATGCATCTCGGCTTAATGGCACCAGACACAGGAAGGACCAGGAAGCATGACTAGTTAGTTCCAATCCTAGTTGCCTTCGAGCTGCACGTCACTTCTCTACTCCGCAGGCTACACATCCCGCATGAGAGGCTCGGTGCTGATTGGACGAGAGGCACGTCACTCTCGATTGCTCGGCCGGCCTGCAGACGCCGGGAAGTCAGCAGAAAACCGCAATGAACCGAGAGCACCCCTGCCAATTTGTGTGCTCCACTGGTCACAATTGGTTAATGCCGCCAGCTGAATTCGAGCTCCCGCTCATAGGGCTCAGGCGAAGTTTGGGCGAGCACGTTCACCAGTTGGGTTTAAGGGAAAAATAAAGCAAACAAACAAACATGCAAAAACTCCACCAAAAGTTCTGCCAACAAATAGGCTTTTCAGTCAAAAAATCTTTAATCGTTGGCAGCTGAGTGTGGTCTCATCAAGTGGTCCTCGCTGTGGGTGTGGCCCTGCAGTCTGCCTGACCGTCTGCACCAGCCTGAACGTGTGGTTGCGTGCCACAGGACGATACACATGAAAAGGCCATGCGGTTGAAATACTGGGGTGGTACACATGAAATGGTGATGCAGTTAAGACCGTTTATATATCCTTTTGTAGCACGTATGGACTATCATGTACTGACGTGCACTATGTAGCAACAATACAGTGTTCTCTTCATTCCTGTGTTGCGCTGATTGGTGCCTCCCGCAGTAAAGATGCATACTCTATAGGAAGTCGCTGTAGCTTTAGACAACTTTGTAAATCCGTATGTTCAAACATATACTGTGTCGGTATTTGCATGCAGTCCTTTCCTGTTTATTCTATCCTTCACATGTGTTTATTGGTTAAGTAAAATGTAAATTGTATTGTGTACAAGTCACTGTCTATGTTGAAACACTTAGACTCGGATGGAGCAAGTTAAGATATTTATCAATATGCTTAGATCATTTGTTTTATAGAAGTGGTCTCGGGGGGAAGGTAAAGAACAGGGAACACAAGACACTAATGGCTTTACCAGCCTCTCCCTCCCGTAAACAAATGGACCAAAGGCTCGGCCCATTTCATTTCCAGCTTCCTGCCTGCTGGCTAGCAGACCCCCCCCATCAGACTTGCATACCAGGCCTCCTGGAGACCATCAGGGTTTAGTTGGACACAGCACGTTCTCTATCCGCTAAAGCACCCATAGATTAGGCCTGGTAAATTGTTTGCACAATCATAAATCATTCGTGTTTGCACGATTGCATATAATTCCATTTATTTTATTTTTTCACTTTCCGATTATCCAATCAGATGCTTTCGACATGGTGTCCAGAATGGAAGCGGGTCAAGGAACTGGATCTATCACAAATTGTTTCCTTTCCTGGGAAGCATCATCCTGGAGGAAATATGCAACCCGACTGCTGAATGCTGGAACCTTCAGTGCTGATTCGAGAAGGCGAAAAACAGGGACAGCTTGGGTAGATATCTCAGGCCTGAGTGGAGTCCAGAGCTCTGACTCATCAGCGACCAGTGGCCACTTACCCTCAGCTTCCAAACAATTCCATTTCCAGAGAGGTGAAAGCGCTTCACATAAAATAGAGTTCTACTCCACCTATGGCTTCTGTATTTTTCTGTTGCATACTGTATGTTCAGAATGTATAGATCTTGGTGCCGGTACACCACTATTTAGATTTAAAAGGAGTTGCAGATTACTGTCCTCCCATGTAATTTACACTTTACAAGCCTTAATATTCAGGGTGAGGAGTGTGAAGGTCCGCCGTGGGATCCTTCCAGGTCGATCTGATGCTCTGTGTTTCAGCTGCGGTGAGGAGAGTGAATTTCAAAACCTCCAGGGATGACTGTGAAATCAGAACCAGATCCAAGGCCAGCCCCTCGCCAGCAGGCCTTGCACCGTTTGCTTAGATTTCCCCCTGGATGCATTCATCCTGCATGCGCGGTGCAAACGAGTTTGCTGCAGTCAGCGACGGGACGCTGTCCCTGGAGTCAAAGGCAAGGGCGTGATGGTTTCCTCAAGCTATGGACTCATGGAGCCAATGGTTTCCCTTGTCATGCCGTGTGCCTCTTGTGTGGCGGTTAAGGGACCCAAATCAGAGGCAAAAAAACACACCCAAGGTCTAGATCAGGTCTAGTACGGCGCTTTCACAAAAATGTATAAATGTATATGCAAAGCATGTATAAAGGAAGGCCAGGTCACATGGTCATGTCAACATAGGACATGTACAAACAAAGCTGTGCTCGGCATGACCTTCCTAGTCAGTGCGAAAAAATGCAGCACCAGTAACAACTGTTATTAAAATCAGAGACAGCTTTAAATAAATAAACAAACAAGTGAATATGTAGTTACTGTAAAGGATAACACCGAGAGAGCATTGCAAAATCGGGACATATCTGTGGTAGGGTCATCGTCCACCCAGGCCAATATTTTAAATCTTTTGCAGATGAGTCAGATGTGAAAAAAGAAACTTAGGAGGATCCGAGGAGTAAAATGTTGTACATGTAACGGTGTTTCCCACTAGAGCCCAATTAACACAGTGATCTTAAAAGCTAATTTAAAATAACTGTGTGCAGAAAAGAAGTCAGAGTACTTGATTTAGTAACCCAACCCAGTGCCATGCACAGACTCTATCTGAAGATTAGGGGCTCAAACATAAAGAAAATGTGGCAACCCCAACCCACCTGTCGTGCCCCATCTGACGTGCATATCAATGACTCAACTTCATACAATTAGATGGCAGACAAACTGTGAAAATGTTACTTTAAATGTAGTTTGACTAATTTTTTATTTGGACGATTATTTATCTGTTAGGAAATGGATTTGTATTTACCAGACAAAAATGTTGTTTGAATTCCTCTAGTATCGGAAACCCTTCATTCTTGACCTGTGTTGAAGGGGGGAACATCTTGCCTTTTCTCCCCTTCTATCTTTTTTTGGCACAGAATCACGAGCTATCATTGTATTTCAGACCACGCTTCAAACAAAATGTTATCCCTGCTGAAAAGATTTAAAAGAAAACAGGCTTAATCAAGAGGCTCAAAACAGGAAAAAAACAGGTCAAAAACAGGCCCACTGCATAGCTCACTGTGTTGAGTTATTGGTTCAGATTCAGCATGAAGGAGCTTATTTGATTATAAGCCCAACAGCAGCAACTCAAATGACACTCCACACGTAAGACTTATCTACATTTCTTCACAGGGATGACAAAGAATGTTTGGGTTGTCTCAAAAACCAACTCTTCATTTTTTATGTAGTAAAGGCTGAATTCACTTGAAAAAAAAAACAAGCCTTATTC
>JAOVYW010001677.1:34825-49019 GCA_025775045.1 Hiodon tergisus | reverse complement strand
TATAATTTATTATAATTTGCTATCATTTAAACTTGTACACCAGGTTAGCTGCTATGTTTATGTTAGAGTGATGGAATAAAATGCTCTGTTAAGTCTGTTGGGAGTTGGGGGTGATGGCTGAAGTATACATCGATCTATTCTTTGCGAATGAGCTAAAACATGAAGTACGAAGGTTCCTTCACTGGCTTTTATTGAGAATTTGGCAATGGAAGTAGGTTTGCTACACTTCTATGCAGGGGAATTCCTCGTAAAACCAAGCAGTACATTCTTAAAAATGGTCACAGTGTTGATTGCTGAGGGGACTCGCATACAAATAGCTCAGGGTATAGAGAGAAGAAATGGGTGTTCACGCTTAATCCTAACTGATAGTTAATCTGTCATGGTCCATACTGATGACATGAAGCAGAGAGACAGTAGTTGCGTCGCTGCTGCTAATGGCAGCCATAGATTTCTGCTATCAGTGACTAACAGAAGGAGAACAAGGCCTGAGAATGTCTTGTGTCAGACAACACTGAAATCACGGCTGGCTCACTGTTCACATAATCACATAATGACACGTCTGTTTGAGTTTGCACCAAAAATACCCATACTGATCAACACAGAGATGTTCATATATCCATATATCTCTTAGGAGAAATGCAGGTAGCACATTCATTTTGACACCCATAGTTCAGGTACACATTAAGTGTCTATTAAGGGTTCATATAACCACTTAATTGCATTCCCGTCTCTAATAAGAGGGTATAAGGCACTTGTCAAGGTTGTTCCTGATCTTACTGTAGTCAGTACATTAAGAGCTGATACCGTAGAGACATAGGGGAATCAGTTATATCTTTTGGAGGCTTTGAGGTACTTGATTGTTTACTGGTGTTCTTTTATGGTGTGGAAACCGTAAGTAGCAACGTGGTGCTTAAGCTGATATATCAGAAAACACGACATCACGACAGGCATTGAAAACAGGGTCAGATGGATTCACTTCACCCTTGGGTTCGGGTTTGGGATGTCTCTTGCAAGAGCTCTTTTGGCACAACAGCAGTCAGCCTTGCCAAAAAAAAAACCCATCCAGAAAGCGTGGACAGTCCTTTTCTGCTGTCACTTTGTGTATTAGTTTCCTTCGTTTGAATATTTTAGTGCCGAGACTTTGTTAGACCTTAATATGTGTAGCTGAATGCCATGGAAGCAAATGAAACCTAGGCAAAGTCAGGATGCACCGCCGCTTGTGTTTTGTTAACACTGGCATGCTGTGCATCTCACTATATCACTAAACTGATGCCATTTATTATTCATCAGAACATATTTTATTAAAAGACTCCTCTGAGATGCGGCAGATGTTATTGATTTTCCCCTTGTACGTTCAGTACAAGCCCTCTGCCTTGTTTCGGGCCCAATAGAGATCTCAATTTCTAAAGACAACTATGCATTTCTCAGTACCAAGGACAACAAAAAAAAGTTGTTTAGAGGAAATACCAAGCTTTGGGTGACACATAAACAACCTAAACAACAAATGTATTTCTTGTGAATGTTCTGCATTCTTAACTGTATTACATATTCAATTAAAAATGCATCTATAACAGCAAACTTGTTTTTTTTCTTTTCTTCTGAAAACGTTATCACCAACTGGGTGGATTACTTTGTATTGGGTAAACATCACGCAAGTCTTTCAGAAGCTGGGAAAGTGAAATGAATATAATGGACACAAGTCAGATCCATACCGAACCCTCCATGTGATTGTTAAAAAAAATTGCCATGTGCCCTAGCTGTTGAGTAGTAAACGTGCTAGTTTGTAACCCTGGATGGTGTTGCCAGCGTAACCATAACCTGTTAAAATGATACATTTTCGAAGGTGTGCATGACAGTATTAGCTCCACAGAGGAAGCCACATTATGGAAACTGGTTTGCGTGATGCTTTGAAATAAGCTGAAATAAATATACTTTATAACGTGCTCTAGAGATTAAATGGTGATCTGCCGGGTTTTTCATGATGGTAGATTCCCCTAAAATGTAAAAACATCAGCCACATCTGTCCACTGGGACCAGCCAGCCACACTACTTTTTCTGTAAGCAATGAGCTTCAATAAGGAGTGATCCTAAATATAGTGTTTGGTTTCCGTAGTGGCACGAGGACATCAGCAGGCCTTATTTCAAACCAAGACAAAAGGCCTTGAAAATATATATTAGCTAGAGGGTTAACTTAGGCTTTCATTTGCCCAATATTACCAAAGCGTAAAACTAAAAGGGGTATTAACAGTAGAACGTTTCTGCATGATGTTGTGTGCTAGGCCAACCACCTATAGTGGTAGTTGTCCCAGTTGATTCTATTGACAATCACAAGCCCTGTAAAAAGTGTGCAACTGAGGTTTCACACCAAAGCACAGCATTTTAAGACAGTCATAATTCATTCCATTTAATGGTTTTGAGATCTTATCTCTGCGGATGCATGCACTTGAAATCTTGCATGGAAGCATTTTCTCTGAACCAGGGTCACAAATTTAAGTTATTTTGATTGATGCATGGAAGCTTTATTCGTGATATACATTTTGCCTAAGATTTAGGAATACTGTATTTTTCAATAATTTTTTGGTTTATTTTGTTATCGTCCCAAATCTACTGAGGTAGACAAGTCTTACGTCTCTAACTGTCACATGGATAAATACTTATGCACAGCACTGATCCATTAATCAGTAAAAAAAACTAATTTGAGGATGTCATTCCAATTATTTTCGTGGAAGTGTGGGTTGGTTATATGGTCCCCCACTGCGGAACCCCGTTGTACAGCTCTGGCCCTCAAGTCAATGCAAAATTTCATTTCTTCCATGCTGGACCCCAAAAACCATTTTAACTTCTGCCGGGAAATTCCGGTTTAATTTTTGTCTGGATCACAGGATCCTCATGGGGCAACGGGTTGGAACGTAGCCATCAGACGTGATGTGTGGCTTGAATTAATTAGTTTCAGTGTAAAGGTCCCAAATCTGCATGAAATAGGATTTAGTTGTAAAATTCTGGCTTTCGCTTTGCTCCTGGTGGAACAGATGCCTGATTATGCCTTGATGGCATTTGAAGAATTGATTAGGGTCGCTGTTAGGCATATAACGTAGATATATAGATACGTAGCATAGATGTATGAACACAAAGATGTATCTTTGTGTTCTGCAAGCCTAGTTATTGTGTCATGCCACTACTATCACTATGGTGTCCTCGAGTGATATAAAATTACTGTTTTTTGGTTTTACCTGCTGTGGATGAAAAGGGGAATCAATCCCTTGCCCACAATCTGACTAATTTAAACCAGTTCTGTTATTTTGTCAGTTAGATCTGAGAATGATAAGCCTGTAGTATAATTAGACTTTTGTACCAAATATGCAAGTATATACACAAAAATTGCCATGTCTGGTGTACAAAAATCAGGAGTTTAATTAGATTTTCAGCATCCATCACAAAACTCTGAGTAAAAAATGTGCCAGAATGCATTTTTACGTACTGGATTAGCTCCTCATCCTGTAAACTAAGTAAATACTTAACATTATTCATACGTCCCGTTTAAATATATCCTTAAGACGCCTTCTAAGTGATTCTGGTTAGAGTCACATTTGTATGCAAGTTACAACACTAGGAATACTAATTACAACTTGCAAATGATGGAGGGTGCCTATAAAGATGTTGTCATGCTGATTACCCTGGATGGATCCACAGAGGTCAACCTGCTCCATCACCCGAATATTTGCTGTCTGGAAGGGTTCATACATTTCGGTTCAACAACATATGCTTTATCTGACGACCAAAGGATGAGAGGCAGGGCACAGTTCAGCTACAGCTGTCTGGGGCAGGTCGAGACAGCGTCTGTTTGCACTTTGGTGTTGCGTTGAGACTTTCTGATGGCAGAGAGTAGAGGTGAAGTCAGCCGAGTAGCTCTGTGACTAAATTCTCTGCCCCATCTGGCCAGGGGTCCTATGGCAAGCTGGCTGTCTTAGGCGTGTGAGCGGTTAATGCATCCTGTGAGTCCTCAATGGACTAAACCTGGACTAATGCTAAACCTGCTACAATATTGGGATGTGTTAAAGCAGAGAACAGAATGCAAGTAAGTGTTAGACTGTAAACGTTGTTTTGTGTTGGTTTCTGCTACGTAGCCCTGCTTGTAGGCCCTGATGACCCATCTTAACATTGCTGAGTATGGAATGGTTCTGATTCATATATAAAAGGGTCTATTTATAGATTGAGTATTAGAAGCATTCTGTGTGATGACTTTTTGGTATTAATGAGGAAAAGACCATATATCATGGAACAGGTATCATATTTAATGATATTTAACAGTTCTATAACTTACTTTGCAATCTAAGTACAATCATTTATTCACTAAATTAATCAATCTGATATTTAACAAAAAATACATTTAAAACAACCAATCAATCAGTGAATCAATTTACATGTGTTCCTGTTTTACAGAGATGTATATAACAGACGTGTACAGGTGTAGCACACTGTTGGGCATAGGGGAGAGACAGCAAAACAGTGAGAAAGTAAATCTATGGTTGCCTACATCCAGATCTTGTTGTATTTCAGGTCAGTATATTAATAAATCCTATTGGTCGAAGAAGCCCTAACTGATGTAGGAAAATTGTGATTTCACTTTTATTTAATATTTTTTGTGAAACAGCTCATAAAATGTTTCCATTTCAAAAAGCATGATTATTTGCAAGGCTTATGGTAAATTTATTTTCTACTGACTCCTGTGTTGCTAGTTGTGAAAATTATGGAACTGAATGTAAACGATGTAAATCCCTATTGTTCTCAAGTCTTCTTGTCTGCTTTATAGATTGAGACAGGCTCGAAATTGATACGCTGCAAATGCCCACAGCCATAAAAATTATAATTATATTTAGGTAATAATTTTCAACTGATCCATAAGTGAGAAATAATTCCCAGAGGATTTAGCTGAAACGCAAGTCAGTCTGATAGGTTTCACAGTTAGATGAAGACATTTTCTGTTCTCGTACAGTTCTCCCGATACATGAAGGGAGTTTTTGGAAGGTGGGGGTTGGTGGTCTTTGTGTTTCCTGCCAATCTCACCTTAACCCTTGACATTTTCACGGTTTGACCCTTTGGTCGGCTTTTGACTGTCTGTATACAGCAGAGGTAAATGGGGAATTCAGAGAGTAAAATGGAAAACTGAATGTGTGAGAGCTCCCTCAGGGAAACTTTTACAGAGTAGTTGATAGCCTCTGTATAAGGCTGAGTTGCCTCTGAGGAAAGGATAATCTCAAAGAAACAGGACGTTCAAAAAACTCAAAATACATGAACATATACTACCCACTTTCATACATGTGCGTATCTGGGGGGGGGAAAAAAACCTATGTTTTTATAACATTTTGTAGCTGCACTGGGTCCCTGTTTTAAATCGCTGTGTTCTTGCATATTCCCTTATTCAGCATTTTATCATGGGCAGACAATTGACTTTCCATGCTACATCTGCAAATGAGAACTCAGCACGTTGTTAACAGACAGCGTATGCTGGTAAGTGCTAATTCTGGTACGTAAAGACAAAGGGCTGGTAAATTACACCTTTACCTTTTGACTTTGGATGTTTGCGGCTGCGTTGGAAACCAAGGTCACAGAATCGTTCATCCGCCATCTCCTGAGAACGCCGCAGTTCACCACGTCAATGTGGTTTCTTGATTTCTACAAACGAGCATCGGGGTTTTTGACGACTTGAGGGAAAATGAGGGGAAAAAGCATTTTGTAGAAATCAACAGTGCAAAGGGTTATCGTGTGTCTCGCACTTTATGGAGGCCAATTAATCTCTTTGCATTGCATAATTGCCTAGTTTTGGTTTGGACTTTTGTCATTTCCATTTGCATTTTAAAGCCTGACAATGACAGTTCCAGCTTCTAATGTCCTGACAAATTACAGACTTGGCATTCATATAAAGTACCTGTAAGGTTGTTGTTTTTTTTTTTTCTATCCCCAGGTCAGTCTTGGTAAAATGCAATGATTATAAAATGAGCTACAAAAGGCTTTTAAAAAATGCAAGAGAATATTCCCTGCTCTCATCACCTGTACACCTTATGCCATATGAAAAAAATAATGATTATTATTAGTCTACAATTCATATATCACTTTAAGTTTGAGAATTCATTTTCCTTGACAAGGGTTTGTTGAAAATGTGGGCATTGTTTGGTATTGGTCCCTTTAGAATCCCACAATATGTTACATTTTGTTATCCAGTCTGTGTTTAATTGTTATTTCCATTAGCTTTGAGCCATTTAAATTTAAGGAGTCTTGATGCAAGTTCCAAATTCATAGGTAGTCATGTGGAAAATCTGGGCTTGAGAATATGGGTCTGGTTTGAAACATAAGTAGAGATATATTGACAGTGGTTAAAATTAGGTAGCGCTGGCTTGTGATTTCAGGATGACAGGAAACTCCACTGAGAGGCAGTGTTATTATACTGATATTTGAAGACCACACGTGTAAAACAGCATCTCCTCGAAGCATGTACATTGCTCCTTGCTTTCCTGTAGATGAA
This sequence comes from Hiodon tergisus, assembly GCA_025775045.1. Taxonomy (NCBI): domain Eukaryota; kingdom Metazoa; phylum Chordata; class Actinopteri; order Hiodontiformes; family Hiodontidae; genus Hiodon; species Hiodon tergisus. Next base: position 42,499 of record JAOVYW010001677.1, on the reverse strand, counting down.
AAGGAATGGCAGGTTTCTGAGAGTTGACGCCTCATTCAGGCAATCACTCTGGAGCCGCAATGTGTGCTGACTCCAGCCTTATGAGAGACGTGCATTGCGGCGCCCTCAGCTGATTGAAAAGGTCAGCCAGAGATCTGCGTCGTGTGAGGCCAGACTGATGGAGGACTCATTGATTTCAATCACCTCAACTAGACATAAGCATGATTACTGCTGCCAGGCAATGATTCTGAAAATAACTGCTTCTCCAATAGTCATTATTTATTTAGTCAAGGATTAGAGGCGCTTCTCTTTTTTTATAATAATGGCAAAGCCGTTGCTGATGACCTGTTGGGTACGAGGCATACAGAGACTACCTCCAAAATGATTCATGCAACAGTGGTCCAAAAAAACTATAGCAAGGGATTTGATTCCAGTTAAACCTCACCATGCCTGATTCTTCAATGTGGTTTGTTAATGATAAAGAGTAAGTACACGCCAAAAAAGATGGATACACACGCCATGCTTACTGCGTTTTTTCCACAAGGAAAACTACTTTTCTTTTATTGATCCTTTTCTATGGCTTCAGCTGTTTTGCTGACATTGGGGGCACTAAATCTCAAACGGCCAGTGAATGACAGATGTTGTGACTGCTGTGTAACATTGAGGCAAGAAGGAAAGATGTCATTTCTTTTTACTTAAAGGCTTTTCCGAATGGACAACTTAGACCACCCCCTAAGACACAGTTTACTGTAAATATTTTCCAATTAGAACTACAGAAAAAATGATCTATTTTGTGTTTTTAACCTTTACTTATTGCTTTAGGTTAATATTTGTCGATCAGAGTTTCTCTGAGCATTCTCGTTCACCATTTTAATAATGAATACTTATTTAAACAAATAAATACATACATACATATGAAAACAAATTAACTAATACAGTAATACATGTAGGAAACATCCAGCTAGATTTCCTGCTGTGGTTTTTCAAAATTAATCTTTTCTTAATTTTTTCCAGAGAATGCTTAAAACAAACCCAAACATCCCGGAAACAAATGTAAATTTAGTTTAAGTCTCCTGGGATATTTGTCTGATATATTCCATTTATTTGGCTTTTTCTTGCTTTCTCTGATTACCAATTTATTTAACAGAAGTCATGATTACTTAAATCAATCCTTATAGCGTGATATCGTGAGGGCTATGTTATTCTGACAATAATAATGTTTATTATTTATTTATTGAGCAGTTTATTTCTTAGTGGGAAGAAATCATTTTGGAATACAATGGAGTTTGAGAATGTAGATGTTAGTAAGCTAAATCTACTGCTATTTGAGTTTAGAAAATCATTTTAAAGGAATGACGATTAAAAACCCCAGTAAATCACACAGCTGCTCGCCACATTCTCATGAATCACTAACCTTTGTCCTTCCACACCCAGAACACAATGCATCTATATGTTAGCGTCAGTACTCCTGGTTTCCTGGTGACAGGCTTAAATCACACTGTGAATCTGGGCTGAAGATCATGTATCCAGTACGATGGTGTCTAATATACCCCTTTGATATGGATCCACACTAATTTCTTGACATTTGCACTGTGAGTTATGGAAATAGACTTAAGAGAGCCACGTTTCTTTGATGTGCCATCCCATAATGAATGCACCTATGCCTGCTGAAGTCAGGGAGGGAAGTGCATCTTTAGGCTGTCGGAGGACTCCATTCAGAAGCTTTCCAGGACATTTCGTCTCCCTTTGTCGTTCCATTTAGCCATTTCTGTTGTCATGAAGTGTCCCTTTTCTAGCTTAATGGTGAATGCGTGCTGAACCTTGTCATCCTTCATCAAATAACTGATGTTTTTTATCTTACCCGTTTTCTTTGCAATCTAATGGAAGGACACAGCAGATTAAAGTCGGTTTTGCCCAATTATTTTTGTCTGAGTTCATTAGCTGTTTAGTTTGTCAATAGCAATGGAAATTGATCTGACCTCCAAGCCAAATTGTTTTTACACTTAATTAAATCTTTGATGAAAATATTTGAAGATGTAAGCAACAGTAACCTAATTGTCAGTTCCTCTTTATCAGATCGGTTTGATGCCGTAATCATGATTGACATGCTGTGTCAGAAACGTTCAGACACAGATCCACTAAGTTAACGATGGACGGGGATCACAGTCGGGGAATTGCATTAAATTTACAGTGTCCTTCGTTCTTTCGCAATGTCAGTCACGTGTGTTTGTCTAATCGCAGAATTTGAAGTGTTTATGGTGGTATGGAAGCTGCTGTGGTCTGTGAGCTCTGTCTGTTAGTCAAAAAGCAATATAAATGTGACAGAGTGAATAAGCAGGCCTTTTTTAGCCTATGCACGATTGTCTAAACAAACTATAAGCTCCAGAACAGGCCACAGCCAACAGTAAAAACAGGATGACAAGCATTTCAGAGCGTAATTCCTGCAAAAGTTTTCACTGAATCCGATTCAACAATTCATCTATCTCTGTACGATCTTCAACTGTACATATGTTTTCTCTCTGAAAGCTCCTTAAACTGTTATACATTATGTCATTAACCAACTATGCTGATTGCAAAGTTCTGAGATGTAATTACAAAGGGTTTCATTTTTGCCTCATATACCTCTTTGGAAAAAAGTATACCAACATGGTCTATAAAGAACCATGATTTATTAGTAATTGTAAATACCATGCATGGCATTATATTAACTATGCGCTTTCCCCATTGGCTTATGATCAAATGATTAGAAATGTTCCAATGTTCTATTGTTCCATTGATCATAAAAGGCCTTGTTTTAGGACCTCTTTGTGATGCTGTGATGCAGAATTTCAGGATTTGTAGCCATCAGTAAATGTCGGTGTGATCCGTGAGTCTGGCTGAAGGGGTGCAAGGGGTGGGGGGGTTGCACTGCTCTCCTGGGCCCTCTTATACTCTTTGCAGGGAGAGAGTCTGAGTGCGATGGGCAGAGGCTATCAATATTTATGTGTGCCAGAGCACCATCAATATAGGGATATGAGGATCTCTTTACAAGGTAATGGAATTGTGGGAACTCCTGATATTAACACTATACCATCAGTTTTAAGAAGAGGAGTTATTTGCATTTGAAGAAAAGCCAAATTAGATTACATCTTGTAATCTGTGAAAATAGAAATTAAATAAATTTTACACATTAAATCCAAGCCAAAAATAGGTCAATCAGATTTATCTATTCCTTAAGAAGTTTAAGATGTGAAACTTGGCCCATCTGCAAAATTTATTGTAGGATTTTCGATTAGACTTTTTATTTTTGTAAATATGTCTTAAATAACAACCAAGTGGTTTAGCATATAAACAAACATTCATATCTACATGTTAAACACATTACAGTGAGATAGTTTGTTAGTATTTGCTGGCAGAAAAGTGTTTTGCACCGTCAACGGTGTTTTGCACCGTCTTAAACATTCTACACTAAATTAAACTTGGTTTCTGGCCCATCCCATCTTATAAGTTTTCAATCATCCTTGAGAGTAAAAAAAAAAAAAAGTCCTAACACAATGTTTTCCATTTTTGTTTTAATTTTGTGACACAGTGGCAGTCCAGCCTAAACCACCGGCTCAGGGTCCCATGTGGGCAACGTTTAATTGCTTCTTTTCAACACTTGGACAGTCTCCTGCAGGGGAGGGCCGAGGAGGCAGCTGTTGACCAGATACTCTGGTACCATGTGGCGTGGTGCTTTAGCCAGACTGGGAGATCGCTCCCACCCTTGCAGCCATGATTGGCCCCAGGGAGAGGGAGTCTTGTGGCGAGCGGTGGTTGTTAGCCTGCACTGAATAGAATGTGTTTGGAATCGGTCTGATTCACCCTTCTGCTTTTCACAAAGACACATCTTCACACTCCGTCGCTCTTTGATCTCAAAACTGTAACTCGCTGTATTGTCCTGTCATTAAAATGGCTGCAAAGTAGGAGATATACATTTAATGAATCATCATAGTGTTTTAGCAAAAAAATACTTTTCATTTGCAACAGATTTTTTCCGGCCCTGCAAGACTGTGCAACTGTTTTGGTGTGGCGTATCGATCATGTTCAACAACATAAGAAACCTGACCACATCAATTTGCTCCCACGACAATTGGTCCCTGTGAAAATCTGCCCCATGATAATTCTCCCATAGGACAATTGGTCTTATGCTGGAATAGTGACACCAGAATGCGTTTATGTATTTACAACATTGAAGTAGAATGAATAGGTGATTAAGGCTTTCATACAGTTCATCTTACATTTACATTTAGTAAATAAATGTAAAATGTATCTTAGCTAGAACTGTGTTTTAATAACAAATACGTTATCAGTTTTGTTCTGAGAGACAAGCTGTTTTAAATTTATGTTTCTGCTCTTGGATTTTGTCTACCATTGCGTCTTCTTCTGTTCACTACACATATCCTATACAACTATTTTATATAACCACCTATATATTATTGTAATTGAATAGGTTAATCACAAAAATCTCCATTATATATTGGGATGAATAAATTATTATTATTATTATTGCAAAACTGCTAATTAACCATGGAAAAAGCCTTATTAATCCCCTTACAATTGTTTGTTGTACTCTGATGCTGGCTAGGACAAAATTAAAACTATGGCAACCTGCTAATTGCACTTAAGTGTATACACAACTGTATTTAATATCTTTTTTTTTTATGGCTAGTGGAGTAGAAGTTTATTGTCGCTGGGACCAGTTGTCAAGGGGACCGATTGCTGGTTTGTAATGTTGCACAGAATCTGGAGGGTCAGGCATAGTCTAGTGGCAGCGTGTCTGTGTTTATAAAACAAACAGAAAAATCTGCGAAAGCCCGGGGAGCCATAGGTCCTGTTCAAGGGGAGAGCGTTGTCCTCTCTCACCATTACCACAGAGAAAACCATCTTCCTACAGAGAAATGATAAAAAAGGACACATGTGGATGGGGAGCAGGTGTTTTCGCAACACTACTCTGGCGTAGAATCTTGTTTTATTGAGCTGCACGCGTCATACCCACTACATCGAATGACGTGCACTTTGCCTTTTATTATAGTTACAGCCAACTTCAAATTCGAAACAAGAGAAGAAATTATTAGCGATCTCGGGCTTGATTAACGACCGGCTTCTGCCAAAGCCTAGTATTTACACCGAAAAGGGTGTACTAAATCTTAACATACAGTCAGTATTATGATCTGGTTAGGAAAAGAGGAAAACAGATCAAATACAGATCAAATATCAAACGTAATGAGAGTTCACATTCACTGTGCCATCGTCAGCTAATGTTAATTAGTGCATCTACTGAACATATGGCAAAGCAGTGCAATTTATGAAGCATATGCCTGTTGGCGTTTGGTTCCCCTGACGCTGTCCACAGGGAAGCTGGGTTTTAAGCCTCCTAGTGGGGGACAGGGAGGTGGGGTGGGGAACAGAAAGGAGTGAGCAAATTCTGATTTTCTTTATCCAGGATCACAGCTGGAGGATTGGGCCCTCGGTGGCCAAAGCCAAACCCAAAGCTGCCTTCTCAAAATGCTTTGCAGGATTGTTGCCTCATTCTGCTGCTGGTACAGAAGACACTGAAAAGGACTGAACGAGTGGAATCTGTGCTGCGAGCCAGAGGGCATTGTCCGGAACAAAGAGAGTTTACAAACACTTAGACCCATGCATAACCAACATGTCCACCTTTGTTTATACCCCTGTTCCTTTCCTTTATGATTACTGTTTTGCAGTGCTGGCAGGCACTTTGCTGACTTGGTTTTGAATTGCTTACGAGATGCACCATCCCAGTTCTACAGCTTCTTCATTATCCTGTATAAAAATGCTTTTCTCCCAGACTGGAAATGAAAAATCGGAAACGGGATCCCATAACATCGCCTTTTCTCGTCAGACATACAAACATAGTGTTGCAAAGCCATGTGCGTTTTCCAAAAAAAAAAATAATTGAGCATAAATATTCTTATGTAACAAAAATGGACTTGCGTAATGATACAAAATAAGCTTTTTTCCTTTTCTTTCCTTTCCTCTGATTATACCATGTTTATCGTCCTGTTAGCTTACGCTCCTTTGCGTTAAACCTATGTCACATTGAAATGAAATTACATCAATCTAAGTTACTGTTTACCCTTTTATTTAAAGGGACTTGACCCCATGACACGATTTCTTCTATGCGGTATACTACATACTTTCTACTTAGCTAAATACTCCTACACATATCCAATTTTAATTTCCATGAAATCCATTAAAGTTTACAAATAAGCTAGCTGTGCCAAACTTTCTTCCTTATTACAAAGAGGAAACATATTACAAAATACGTAAAGTAATCACTGTGTTAGATACTCAAGCCAATCGCATATATACATTTTTTTAAATATATAACCCAGATTATCGCATCAACAATGTGCGTGAAAGGTATAAATAGTACCTACTATGGATACATTTTGACCTAAAAGTCATCTCGCATTTTGTTAATCCCCTTGCCTTCAGCTTTAGCTGAACATCTGGAGCCGGGGCACAGGCTTTATCACACAAACAGCTTGTGCATAGCAAAAAAGGTTATGGATATCATAGGGCCAATAAATCATTTACTGACTTTGCCTTGCTTTTGCTCACATCAGAGGGAATAACCCTTTCTTCCTTATATGCCGTTGGGGCAGTTCACATACGCACAGGAAACACGTGTACCTATTATAATCAACTTGTATGTCATTAGGGCAATTTATCTACGCTAGCAACTGGAAACATGCATTGGTAATATAATCAACCGCTTTTCAGCACGGAGGACAATCCCATTAATGTTGTTCATGTTTGGCTCTTTAGTTTAGCCTAAACTATCCAGAATCTTTCCTCCACACCTCTCATGGCGCGAGGTGAGGCCATTAACCAGCTCTGTTTGACCACTATGCTTTTTAAAATGGGATTCCTCTACTAATGTTAAAATGAAAACTAGTGTGGAATCATGCTCTTGGATGTGTCTTGGATTCAGTCTTAATGTCAACTTTTTTTTTTTTGCTGTGTCCACGGCAACAAGGAAATGGAGGATCGGACAAAATGATTTACAAAATGTAATTGAATCATGGGGGAGACAGATATTCGAGACATCTTTTCTCTCTCACCGAGATTCTGAAAGAACCAGCCTTCTCTCATCTTTCCCTGCGATATCATAATAATACACTATATGTCCTCATACTAGAACTTAATTCTAAAACACCTCCCCTTCTCCCACTGTGATTTCATGCTTGCTCACTTTCTGTCCTCTGTGATGGTTCAGCACTGACACTTTCCAACCCATCACTACAATTCGATACACCCTTTCACACATAAACAGAATCCGCAGTATCATTAAAACGGTGTCCTTCATAGACAGATAAAACTGCAGGGGAGGGGGGGTATGTGAAGAGGAGAGTCAGAAGCTGAGGAGATATTGATAAGAAGTTAAGTGAGGGAGAGATGCAGACGGAACTGGGGGAAGAAAGATTAGGGTGAGACAGGGTAAATATTATAGTTTCTCATCTCGTGGACAAAGTTTGACATGGTTTTAGCCAAAATGACGGCAATACATGCGACGGTCTCATAGAATAAACAGCCATTAGCAACGACAGAACTAAATGAGAGGAGACGAGCGCTCGAGGATGAAACGAGGGAACAGAGTGGAAATGCAGGAGAGAGGAGGATGAAACGAGGGAACAGAGTGGAAATGCAGGA
>JAOVYW010001677.1:23264-34725 GCA_025775045.1 Hiodon tergisus | reverse complement strand
AGGATGAAACGAGGGAACAGAGTGGAAATGCAGGAGAGAGGAGGATGAAACGAGGGAACAGAGTGGAAATGCAGGAGGGAGGAGGATGAAACGAGGGAACAGAGTGGAAATGCAGGAGAGAGGAGGATGAGCTGCACTACCTTAGATGACACCTCACCCCGTGGAGGCAGGTCTGGGACGCAGATAAAAAACTGTTAAGGGCAGCTAACGCATCGCCATAGGGCGGAGCGATATAGGTGTCAATCAGAGTAAAGGAGACCAGACACTATCCAGGGACAGGTACAGACTAACCCCTGTCAGATGCCACCTGCCAGACACTGAGGGCACCACAAAAGGGACAGAAATAGGAGCATATGACAGGCCTCCAAGAGGGCAAGCTGTCAATATACAATGGAGATGAAGGGAGACATTAGAATAAAAGGTTTAAAGAAGAAAAGATTAGGGATAGGTTTGGGGCAGGCAAGAGTGACAGAGATAGGGAGAAAAGGTTATTCACATGAATTTGGTAAATGTAAAGAACCGGAGGCTCCTTTGTGTGCCTTCAATGCAAAGTAGAAAGTGGCACATCAGCTATGAGGGAGAAGTGGAAGTGGAGGCTGGTTTTTACATGCAGAATGTAAGCAAAAACGTATATTGCATTAATAGTGAAAAGTGATAAAGTATATAGTATATAGCTGTTGGGGTTGTGGGTAAAAGCAGCATATGTTGGACAAACTAGACATTTTTTCCATATTAAAATTGATAATTCAATGCCCAGATTTGGACCTGGACTTGTCCTGGGTGGGTTTCATGGGAAAACAGGTGATGTAGTAAGTGAGGTATTGGATTTTAATCCAGTCATTTACTGCAGTGACTTTGACCTAGTACCTGTGAGAAAAGTACTTTACCTAAATAGTTTTCAGTAGATGTCCAGCTTTATGAATTGTTGTGGAAATGTTACTCTAGGAAATCTCATAAGTTTTGACGTAATCGAACCTAATAAAAAGATCAGATGTGTATGAATCCTGACTGCTAAGCGACTAAATGAAAAGAAATGGCCTTTTTTCCTTCTGCTGTCGTGTTTCATTCACCGAGCGGTGGCACCCCCTTCAGGAGAGTTACATATTGCATTTCTGCCTCGCAGACCTGCACTTTGCCTGCTGTGGTAACAGGAGCAGAGGGAATTTCACATGGAGACCACATGGTGCCTGGAGCTAACTGCCATGTTTTCAGAGTTATTATTTTACCACGTCTGAGTGAGCTGTCTGCCTGGTTGTCTGGGACATTGCCATTCACGCACACAGGCAGCATTCTCTGCCAGCACCTCACGTTTAAAATCCTCCCTCGCAGACAGGTCATACGAAACACCAGAAAGACGGTATTTTCAATTATAGCTCCATCCATGTGATGGGAGGAGACATAAGTGTAAGTTCGGAATCCTGCAGGCCTTTGTATTGGCCTCTTTTACTGATGCAGCGGAAGGCTGCAAACTGTCAGGGATCATACCACTCTCGCTGCTTCATGTAAACGTGGGAGTAATGAATAGTCGGGACAACAACAGGACAAAGAACGAGCTTGAGATAGAGCTACAGCTATTGACACGGATTACCCTTTTGAGAGCCACAGAGCTGCTTGACTTACCTGCAACAAACTCACTGTGTGAATTCAATCAAGATGCCACTGGAGCAGTAGATCCCTTTATGGAAGTCATGTCAGGTCCTCCTCAAAGTGTGAAATGAAATGAATCAGTACAACAAAGAAATGAACAACAGTCTTGGTTTTGCAAGTGAAATCGGTTTGCTTTCCCTAAACTTAGCTTCTAAAGCAGAAATCTCAGGACTCATTTTCTCTGAGCCGTGAGCAAGGTCTGGGGCCGTGGCCAGGAACCCTGTTTCTGGAGTTTTTAAGGTTTTCTTTATTTAGTGAAACGCTGAGTACCTGGAGCACGTGGTCATCCGCATTCGGTATAATCGGTATTCGGCTTAGTGCTTAGTGCCTCAGTGGCAAAAGGGCTTGAGTGGAACAGAACCTTCTGTACTCTTGCCAGTCCCTGGTCTGGGATGTGATCTGTGATAAAGGTGCATAGTGTGACTTCCCTCTCTACCTCTGTCCCTCAGGCTTGGAGGCAGCACGGAACTTTGTGGACCTGCGGTTCACACTGGAGCCGGTGGACATGAACGTGCTGCATGGGGGGGTGCTGCAGCTGGACTGTGTGGCCCAATCCAAGCAAGGAGCGCCTGTCATCTCCTGGAAGAAGGACGGGGTACTGCTGAGTGCAGTGGTGGACGAGAGGAGGCGGCAGCTGGCCAATGGGTCGTTGGTCGTTCAAAACGCAGTCTACTCCCGGCACCACAGGCCTGACGAGGGCTCCTATCAGTGCTTGGCCTCCTTGGAAGGGGTGGGAGCCATCGTTAGCCGGACGGCTAAGGTCACAATTTCTGGTAAGTAGGCCTTTTTTCTTATTCCATTTTATTTGACAAAATGCAGGCAGTCACCAGCAGTTTGTGTAGGATCGTTTTACTTTCCCGCTTGACAAACAGCCTTTTGCTTTTTATTTTGTGTTCAGTAATTGGTAAAACACAAAGAGTTTAATATGCAGAAGAAGAAAAAAGTTAGTCCTTGCCAACAATTCATTTACACATGCAGATATCGTATTGCTCATTGTAATTATGCTTGGTTGCTCGATAAAAGAGGAGAGTATTATTCATCATGCATATTTGTTTGGAGAGTTACTCAACCCTGGTTTACGCAGATAGTCGCTTATGTGACACAGTCAAGAAGGAAATTCAATTTCTAGCACAAAGAGATCGCTGCGGTGTTCTTGGAGAGGGCCTGTCTGGTCAAAGTCAAAGTGCATCTGTATTTAAAAGGCCTGGCAGACGAAAGGAGTAGTGCAGATAAGAGTCACCGGAATCCTCCAGCTGAGACAAGAGAGAGACGCAGACAATTCCTGTCTCTCACTTACAGGTGGTCGCCTATATAAAATGTGACCTTCACGACACGCTCATTTTGCCTCACAAAGATATCCCGTGTGTCTGCTCCTGCAGATCATCAATCGAGGCAAGAGCCACAGAGACAAGATCAGGTTCACAGGTCCCTGATACACAAGTATTGGTCTTTACGGTAGTTAAACGCCATGCGTGGTGGTGAGAGGAGGTGTTTCCTGTTTCTCATAGAAAGGCTATCTGACTGGATGATATCAAAAAGATAATAACGGGTTGATTAAAATAATAAGCTTTACATACTTTACATAAACATGTTTAATAGTTTTGTTTTTTATTTGGATATATCTTTTTTCTACTCGTAAGAATAAAATACTATTAAATACAGTTATGTTGAGTGCATTTAGTGGTTTTGGTTTCCTCCCAGCCTTAGTCTTGTGGATTGTTCTTTTAGTTATAAAAGGTGTGTTGGGTGCAGTCAGCTAAGCCCTCTGAAATGCCTGGGGATGTTGGTGTACTCTGTAGTAGGAGGTACTTTGTACCATTATTAAACACAGAGCTCTGTTTAAACCACTGCGTGGCTGCACAAAGATCAAAATGGGATTCATTAAGATTTTGTTTGTATTATTATTTGTGTGCTATGTTAATGATCATTTCATAATTACTATCTCCAGTATATGTTATGGCTGGGGTTACGAGGGTTGTGGCGAGGATCTACGAGGACGTGGTCTGTGTCAGGGGAGGGATTTCATTAAAGTAAAAGTTTCTGCGGACAATAGACTGGTTATATTTCAAGGTTTTATTACTTGTTAATTACACTTCAAATGACTTGCCTTTTGTGTGAAATGTATGTGATTATCCCTTAACTGTTTCTAAATGCGATTATTAATTGAACAAAGGGCGAGAGTAGGAAATTAAACTAAAGCAGTACCTTAGCCCTCGTCTTGTCTACACTAATTAATTTACAGGGTCATGAAACAAAAATATATGTAGTCAGCCAATTATTATTATTTTTTTTAAATGGCTTGATGAACAGCTAGTTTCATTGACTCTCATGTAAAGACTTCAGATTTGCACTGGATTTCTCTACTCAATTGTCAGCAGTCAAACAGAATATTCAGCCTATTTACTTAACCTATCATGGGAAATCCTGTTTACAGCACAGTTTACACTAGTGTTCATACTGGAAACGCACGGCAGGACTTTTAAGGGGATGCTGGAGAGTATGGCCGACTTCTGGCCGTCTCCTGCACAACCATCATTCGAAAGTGTTGTTCAGCCTCAGGACAAAACTTAATTGTCAGCTGAGTTCATGATTTGGGTCGTAACTGACGAGAATCGAAGAAAGAGCTGTTTCACTTGGTGTCTCGCAACATGCAGTCAGTTAGGGCAGCACCCCTATCTCTAAGATGGTTTAACCATCTAGAACTGAGGCTGATAAATGTAGGTTAGAGGTCAAATTCTAAATAGCATTCGCACATATACCTTTGTAGAGTAAGCAGGAATTGGTTTGTTGCAGTGGAGCTGCCCACGCATAAGACAACTTCTGACAGACAGCTCTCTTTTTTCTATATCAAACTGTCAAGGAAACTCATGAGGGCTTTTATTGTAGGAACGCCTCATAAACATAATTTCCCCCATAATTTACATTTTGCGACTTGACAATGAAAAAGGAATAGCTTTGCTACAGGCTAATTTGCATCATCAGTAAAATTTCACAAGGAAAATCCTGCTGACATTCACCTAGCTGTCCTTCGCTAGGAATTATAACTAAGGTACGCCTATAGGCACATGGAAACTACCCTCGTATTTTTTTCTAAACGATCAAGGCTGCTTTTGACAGCATGGCGGAATCACTCCATTACAATCATGCAAATGTGAGAATCGCAGCGCAGGTGTCAGACAGATAAGCTGCATGCGATCATTAATGCAGACAGTCAGATCCCCCTGGGAGTCGTCTCTGGGGTGACAGACCTCAGAGAAGTCGTCGTCGTCTTCAAAATGACTGTTTCCTCACAGGGGGGCATACTGTAACATGAGCCTGCAATGTCGGGCAAAACAACCAGACTGTGGCACTTGTGTTGCTAGGGGGTTAAGTCCTCAGTTAACTAGATCCCCACGTGAGAAGTATCAAGAACGAGAGTAGACACACCAGGTTGAAGGGCAGAAAATGAACTGTTTATTTAGAATGATATAAAGAAATACAACTGATGATAAAAATGCTGTGTTAAAAAAAAAAACGGGCATTTTAAGGGTGTTTAAAAACTAACCGTGCTACAATAGAAATCAGTATCGGCTACAATATATTTATGTACAAATAAATAAATCCCCACAATACAATAACTCCCTACTCAGAGCGAGGAGATTGAATAAAATCCCAAATGAACACACAGGATAAAGACGAAAAAAATGAAAGAATAAGAGAGCACAAAAAAATCTAAAACCCACTAAATGTGTGTTTGAAAAGGCTAAAAGAGGTGGTATGTTAGTGTAATGCGTCAACGCTCGTAGTGTGTCTGGCAAATCACCTTGAAAAGCACGTCAACTAGGTTCTTAACTTCGCAAGTTTGTTGGTTTTTGGGGTTGTCGTGTTCATGGTAGCTGAAAATCCCTTTGAGAAATGGTGTTTATAAATGACCTTTGTGAATGGCTGTATTCACTTGTTAATTCACATGAAAGACCCATTGACTTTGCGTTTTATCCGTTTATATACTTTATATAAACGGCATTGGTGATGTCGTACCTTAATGTCAGGAAATATTATGATTTTATCATCGCAAAACCATGATACATTTCTCTAAAGAGTGGTTGGAAACAATTATATAAATCTGGTAAAAAAATCTACTGAAAACTACAATGATTTAATTTAATTAACAGAGATACACCTAATACAATACAGTACACCTAACGGACAGAAGAAGAAAACCTTGAGTACCTGGAGGAAATCCAATAAAACACACGGAATCACTAAAACAACATCTTCGAAACTGCAGCCAGAGAGTGACCCAAGCAGGATACGCACCCAGGGACACTGAGCCACAGACTTTTGTTCTCACATCCACCTCATAGTCATTGATAGAATGATAGAGATTAACAACAGACCCTTTTATGGGGGTAGATACATTTTGGTTTAAGTTTTCAAAAACGCAAGCAAATGAATCACAGGAGATGTATTAACAGATTTCAATAAGACACGTATTTGGAAAAACCCATCATCATTACCAGAATGATAAAATTATCAAATTATATATAATTTTATATAACCCTGATGTAATAATAAATTATTGATGTTTCAGGCAGGTTGTTGTGAACACCAGCATAATAGAACTTTTCTGTGCTTACAATGGTGACCTTCAACCTTTGTACAGTGACTGACAAAATGACTAGAGGCCTTCTTTATGGAATCGAACCTTCAGGAACTAAAATGATACAAAGATCATTAAGATTAAGTCTGCTGCACTCTGAAGTCATGATTAGTGTTTGATGACTTCTTGTGCTACAGATTTGGAACCTTGTTAGGTTGGATTCCCACTCTCACACATGTAATCTCAAAGGTTACTCCTCTTTCTTGTCATCATTTTTACTAAAACTAAAACAAAAAAAATAAAACTTTTAACAGCAGTCTATATTATCCCGTTGCATTACATTACCCGGAATGTCTTACAAAACTCAATCTTACCTGCAGACCATGTGTTGAGTAGAAACATTTCACATCTGCCTCCCTTCTGGAACCTGTTATATATTAGTTTGTATAAGTTAGATGGAGGTTATTTGTTTTTATTTAAATATCAACTTAGTATTGCCATGCAGTCCATTTCTAAGAATCTCGCCTGTCTCTGACAAATTCTCTATTGAAAAATCCAATTTACTTTAAATTGACTAAATTATTTTGTTTGATCATACCACAATTATCTCTTTATCTGGGTGTTTTATTTTGAGGGAAAAACTGTATTATTACAGAAAAGTGTGTTATAATACTGCACAAGGTTACATTAAGTTAGCAGACCTTTACCTTTTAAGGTTGCCCAAACAGATGATTTTAAAATTATCGACTCACATTAATGCAGTGCTGTTGTCTGTAATCAGAGTAAGATATCTGGCGCTGTGAATGTATAATGCCGGGGGCGGTGACTGTTTGGTAAGAATGTAGTGGATGAATTAGTGAATTGTGACATGCACATAAAAGACACAAGGTTGTTTTATAATTTTTTTTTATTATAAATGGACGCGATGTGTTTGATTTAAAAAATTGTATTTTATTGCCTTAGGATGTGCCATTGCACTCAACTGAGTTTCATAGATGGTGAGGTTAGCGGCAACATAATTTGTATGACTGGATTGTTAGGTACTACTTACAAGCGGAAAATTTTAATTATTAGATTTTGTTCCCATGCTTTTTACCGTCGATGATTCAGTATTTCCTCTAAGTGCACTGCAGGGCATAATTATAAATATAATTCACATAATAATTAGCTGGTGATGCGTTTGAGTTTCTTGTTGTTGATTATTCAAAGTAATATTTTTATTATTTATTATCTGTGTTTTTTCATGACAAAAGCGGTTCATGGATTTGATCTATTCAGTGGGAACGGTTAAACATTTTGATGGTAGTTGCCCAGCATACCCAATCCAGCACAGCAACAATGCTTAAAATGATTGTCCACCATGTGCTAGCTTAAAGGCATTTCAGAGGCATTTTAGAGGCTATTAAAATGCAAATACACCGAGGTTTTTAGAACCGTTTAGCTTTATCTAGCTCATTCTGCTTGTGGATTCTATTCTGGATGGTATCGCATCAAGGACTTTTTCTTTGACTCTGTCTGATCACAGCTTCTTTCTTTTCTCACCCTCCTGCCCCGTCAGACCTTTGCTGTTTGCAGCGCAACATCAATTGAAATACTCCTCAGCTGTTTTATATAATTAAAGAGTGCAGCGGGCCTCATTGAGAATACCGACTGCTGTGAGCTCCAAAGAGTCCCACTAACGAATACTGTAAACTGTCCTCCCCAACTGTTGCTTTTTTAACATTGAAATGCAGTTTGTATCCGAATTGTCTTCCATGGCGTGCGCTGTACATGTGCAGTATCTTCATCAGGACAGGACAGTTTTTTGGATAAAACGTTAATTCATTTTGACCTTCAGCTTTCTCTTAAGTTTGACCTTAAGTTACCCCATGGCTGGCTGGATCGACAGACTGCTCATTGACACTGACTTCAATAGAGGAAGAGGAAGACTTCACAATTTGTATATAGACAGACATACGGTCACACAATAATTAATATGCACATACACCGAATAAAACAGACTACACTCACTGCCAGAAGGCCAGTCAGGATGGGTTCTGTTGAGATAAGTGTGTGCTTATAGCCAATGCTGAAAGTTAAGGGGACCATTTGAACCATTGCCCATGCCTTTGGAGAGGTTTAAACAACATCAACAGACATCACTGCAATCAGTGTCCCAGTTGACTCAAAATATGCCTTCACAGTGATATATCATTGCTATTCTTAGTCCCCGTTGTAATGCAAGTATTGGAAAACTTCCCATCTACTGCAATTTATTTGAACATAGTGAACTAATAATCTCAGTAGCGACGTCCTACAGAGAAGCACAAGCACCACTGCTATTCTACAGTTTATTATCTACTATTTACATAAATTATATTCTACACAAAGGGTGGTCACATTGGTCCAATGTATTCTCTTTCTAAGAATATATATATTTTTTTTTAGTAACTGAACTACATTGCTGCTTCTTGTTAGGTACCCAAATGAGTGAGAGTGACCTCGGCCCCTGCAATAGAAACAAATAGGAGCCCTTGATCTGAACGATAAGGAAAACCAGGCAGAAACGTATAGACGACAAAGGCACTTTGCATTCTGTGGTGCATGACTTTTGCCTCAAATTAAAGGATAAATTGTTGTCCAGGCTCAGCCGGCAGAGTCATTATACCGACTTATATGAGCATTCGGGGGGAAATAGACAGATACCGGCTACATTGTTCACAAGGAGCAACACAGTGAAATGAAAAGAGTGTTGAGAATAGGACACCATAGTCCATTTTGAAGGCCTTTTCTTGCTTTCAAAGGAGATGACATAGGATCTGCCTGGAATAAAAGCATAGAGCTTGTAGTACAGTCCCTCACCTTCATTCCGTAATAAATTGACAAAGGAGCCTCGTTTCCTTCAAAACTGAGTTACATGCATCGAGTAATTGGGACTGAGAAAGCCCTTAGTGGCTGAGCTCATCGTTTTACCTGCAGATGACTGCAGGTGTGTGAAAGATTTTGTTTATTTTGCATTGAGACTCATAAAGCACAAAGTATTGGAGTGATAAATAGAAAAATGAGGATTGGCGTTTCACAGCTAGATGCGAGTGACTGCTTCGAAACACGGCTTGCTCAACCTTCCTTCCGTCCACACGAGCCGCACGGCTTGTAGAACAAGATGGATGTCACAGATGCTGGTCACCTGCTCCCCCTTGGAGGGTAGAATCTGAGGTAGTAATCACAGCAGCAGGATCTGCTCATCTCCTGGCGTTTCATGGTAAAAATCCTCAGCAGGTGCTGCGCACGCCCCATGCCCTGCTGTTCCTCTTGATTCGGCTCACTGGAGGAATGGGGGAACGGCTACAGTATGCCTTTTACTCGTAAATTTCTCTGTTTCCATTCAGCTCAAATGAACTTCAGTTCGCTGTGCCATGTGTTTGGGCAAAGCCTCTGAAACCGCGTCTGAGAGGTGATAAATCCTGGCGCTTGTGCCTCGTAAAGGTTATAGAGCAGAGATTATTGCTCTAATGAAGGAAATCAGTGTGCTGCAAAAGGGCGTAATCTTCATTTAATTAAGGCGTCTGTTACGGGTTAGAGTCGATGCTTAGAATCTCCATTCAGTTCTTGCTAACAAGCTCTCTAATCGGCTTTTGAACAGCTAAAGAAAAGCTTTTCATTCCAGTCCCTCATCTCCTCATATTTAATTTAATTTAAAAACACTGAAGTTAATTTGCATCTCCTCAGCATCCGAGGCAAATTGAGCTGTCCGGAGTAAGTCAAAGACAACAGAGGCTCTTAGGCCAGGAAAGGTCAGATCCGTCATGCAGTGGCGAGTCTTGGACAAACAGTCAAAAATAGTTAAATTAGTTTGTTTACTTAAATTGAGTTCATATTTTTTTAGACCAATGTTATGCGTCTTTGTAAACCGCACACCATGTGCTGCGCAAGTAGGTGTGGCCTCCTGCAGATGTCTATCTATACTGGCATGCACAGTGTTATTTTTTAATTGCTTATGTGGATTGGGGATGGCATGCTGGGCTATTCAAGGGAGCATCTGTGGTGCTGGTCATTTTAACAAAAAGACCACTAGCTCAGGTAGAGTCAGAGACAGACCACCTTCCAGATACGGTTTGTAACGCTTGCTCAATCGTCCTCCCACTGAAAGTATGAGGTGTAAAACGTTTTGAAAGCAATATCCTGTTAGTCTAAACAATTAAGCAGTTTTAACTTAACCCAGATGAATTGTGAAAATTAATGTGTCAGCTATAGAAAAAATGCAGCCCTATTGAATCAAATGGCCATAAATTCCAGGAATAAAATGACAAGATGCCCCTGCTTTATGACTTTTCTGCGTATGCTAGTCGGTCTACCAAGCTGTCAGCTCCTTATTAAGTCTGATTTATACTTTGCAGCCGCAAGGGTCCACGGAGATACTCGCGGGTCCGCTCAGATTGACGCAATTACGGACGTCCGCAGCTGCTTGCACAGAAATAAAAAGTGTACCTGGCAGTGCCCCTTTCTGGATACAGAGATAGCTGTTTTTTTGAAGAAATGTTTCAAGAGGACGTGGTATAGATATTGGTCGGACAAGTCATTAAAGAAATACAAAGACATGCACATGGAAGCCACGTCTGGAGAGCTATAATAGAAATATTGAGATCTTACGACTCAGATAAAAGTAGATGTATTCGCAAGTTCTAGCCATATACTCACTAATAGTTACTGCTGACTATTAGCAATGCACTGCTGAGATTCAACTGGCATGAGTGTTTGAATAAAGACACTAGCATCCACTAGAAAACTGCCCCACAAATATTTTTTTGGAAGCATATTTAAGCCTTTAGTCAGTGGTTGCCACTCTGACTGCATTGATGTAAGCAACCGCTCAGGCTTGAGGTACACAACAAAGGCCCCTCAGAGGATCCAGCATCACAATGAAGATCCTTCTGGTCTTTTCACCTCGGCTTCATGCCACGGCCAATGTGGCAAAGTCAGGACAAGCCAACTGGAACAGTGAGTACAGTCTCAGATGTCCCACATGGTACAGGGATGGTTCTCATAGCCATCCATATTTAATGCTCCCTCTCAAATATGATCACAGATATTCCACAGGCCAATTATTTTTAGTGTGCCACATATCGCCATCATTTTGGCAACAAGGCTGGAATGATTGTTTAGCCACTCAGTGGAGTGGTCTTCCGGGTCACATTTTCAGAATGCACATATTAGTTGCGATTTAATACCCTAGGGGTTATGGGCATATTTTTCATA
>JAOVYW010001676.1:0-15967 GCA_025775045.1 Hiodon tergisus | reverse complement strand
TCTCTCTCTCTCTCTCTCTCTCTCTCTCTCTCTCTCTCTCTCTCACTCTCTCTCTCTCCCCTTCTCTCTCTCTCTCTCTCTCTCTCTCTCTCTCTCTCTCCCTCTCCCTCTCGCTCTCTCTCCCTCACATTATCCCTCTCTCTCTCAACAAACTCATGGGGGGGGGCCGCTTGGGTGTACTGTTTTTGTAACTATAACTAAAAAAGATCAGTCAAAAATCGAATTGCTTTTCCCCCCTTCCTTCTGCTGGCTCGATGCAAAGATGGATCATTTTACAGAATTACTGAAGAGGGACACACCTAAGAGCTTAAACAGCACTTGCCTTTTTCATTGCTTTCCTTCTCCTCCCACATGAAAATAACCGCAGAATACCCATCACCTGTCTCACACACTCTTTGTCTTTTCTAATGCAGAGGTGGAGACAGATCGAGGGAGTGCCTTGGAAATTTGCATAATATTTCTGATAACAAGACTTTATGTTCCTGAAAGGCCTGAGTAATGAAACGGTATTGGCTCTTAGTTGGCGAGCCAGAATTGTGCTGTTTTTTTTAAAACCGTTCCCTACAACCTGTCGTGTGTTTGGAGATGCCTTGACCAGATGACTCATCTAAATGAGTCTATGTTTTTTGCATGCAACAGCCAGCTACCTAACTGACAACGTTTTTTCAAATGTCAGGCATCGTTTTACACAGTGCGTACTGCGGTGTGATGTAACACAGAGGAGGAGCCCATCATTTCACCCATTCAATATTTTACTTAAAAATTTTAATCGGAATGGTAACCAAAAGGTTGCTGGTTCAAACCCCGAACTATTTTTCTCTTAAGCAAGGTACACAGCTTGCTTCGATAATATCCAGCAATATAAATTATTAGAGAGTAAGCTATGAAAGTCTCCCTCTAAGTGACAAAGTGATTGCAATAAAAACAAACTCGCTGTGCTTATTGGAAATGGTTTGGAAACTTCCTTTGTGACCTCTGCTGAGTCTGGGGCAGCTCTCCTGTCAGGTGACAAGGTCTAATTCCATCTCAAGCCACTTATCTCCCTCCGCATTCTGGAGGAGTTGAGGGGGTAGGCATATCATTGCGTTTCATCATCCTCATCTTCACCGCATCCCGCAGTCATTAACTCTCCTGCTTCCGAGGTACGGGGTCTGCCGCATGGTTACAACGTTAGAACCGATTGGTTAGAACCGATTTCTGATGAAAACAAAGAGCTCTTGTGTTTACGTTGATGGTTACAACTCACCGTGCCACACAACGGCATAATGGATGAGCACACAACTCCTTTTGATACATTTGTAATATTACTTCCAGCGTTACTGGGGGCGCAGGCAAAGTCTTTCCGCTGTGTTTGATGCACAGTATCCCACTTCTGTGCAAACCCCCCCCCCCCCAATAACCTGACGTTTGTCATAGACACACGCATGTCCTGAAACTATGAAACCATTTTTTTGGTTTTTGTTTTTATGAGGAAAGGGACACTAGGGAAGATGTCATTTGGGCCGTAATGTGTTCTGTCATACAGCATCGACATCAAGGGAGATACGCGTTCCTCTGTCTGTTTCTCCCTGCTGTCAGATCAGACACATTCTGCCGTAAGCTCATCTGTAAAGATCTATCGGATGTGAATATTTCAGCGTGTAAATGCAACGCTGTCCCCATTCTCCTTATTTACATCACATAGTAGGTCTGTGTTCGTCACACTAAAGCCCTATCCCGTTGTCCCTGCTGTTTTGCAGAGGAGCGCGTTCTTTATATCAACACGAATGGCATTTAGGGCAGAGCAGGGGTTTGGCGAACGGCTCAGGCTCTGTATAAAGAGCTCTACGATGGTGCCAATATTGTTCAGTCGCTGAGGAGGAGAGGCCCGCGTGGAAGAAGAAGGAAACGGCGTCGACCGAACCATTCCCCAATCGTGTGCTTTGCTGGTCGAACATTAAAATGACTGTACGATGTTGACACTCCAGTAAGAGTTAGTGCGATGCATTGCCAAACTGGTTCTCCCCTTGGGCCTTGTCTTCTGTGTTGCTGCCATAAAGCACAGGTTAGACACATGATTATTTACAGATACGTTCGAAGTTTGTAGCTATTAAGTTTGGCGTAGTTGTTAGTTAGAGTTCATATTTCCAGCCAGAGGGCTTTTCTATATTTTATTGTTAATAATAACAAAAATAACAACAATAATAATGATAATATGGTAGTATAATTAACCCAACTCAATATTGTGAATTGTGCACCTTTAAGTTGCACGACTCTGCATCAGTGAGGCATAATAAATAGATGAAACAAATCAAAGTAGTAAATGATGTCTCATATCTTCTGCAGCAGGTCCAGAAATGCACTTTGCGATGCTCTGTTCTGGAAGCCTAGTTTAACACAATACATTGCGAAAATAAAGTCAATCGGTGGAAATATTTTAAATGGAGCTACTGGCACCCCTGTAGTCACGCATGTCACAGGTGATGCATGGGCCTGGGAGAAATCAGCTCCCAGCCAGACTGCAGCATTGCTATGAGAACGCTGACACCTCCCTGGGCTTACTTCTACCAGCTCCTCACAAGACCAGAAAGATCCCCAGGTTTCTCCTCATTTTATTTTTGTTTTTCTGCATCGGCGAAGGAGGAAAAAGCAGAAGAGTGAATGCATGAGGGTATCCCTGCATTTCATTAGGTCCTGGCTAATGAGATAAATGCCTTCCAAAAGAGGGATGATGGAGCACCCATGTTAGAAAGCATTAATTAGTGCTGTCGGGTGGAACTAACTCGTGTTTCAACAAAGGCCCCTACCCAGTGTTAAATGAGTAGACACAGATACTGTTTAATCTGTCTTTATTTTATTCCTCTCATATTTCCACAACCAACGCAGCAGAACAGTTATTCCCCACAAACTGTGGGGAGAATTAAGCTTGGGTCAGATAATTGCACTGAATGGAGACCGGGGGAATACACAGCACTACAAAACTCCCAGACAAAAGCTCTAATGTGGCTATAGATTGGAGAGAGAAATAACAAATAACAATATAACATTATAATTCTATTTGGGGGGGGGGCATTGCTACTGCTTTCTTATGGGCAGAAAGGGTAAAAACGTTTCACAGACGTTTTTATGATGTTATGCATATGGAACCGCATACTTTCTTGAATCTGGCCTGGTAAACTTTCTGGTTACGAGTCCAGGAACTGTACACTGCCCCACAATAACATTGCCCCACATAGCTGAAATCAGTTCGTGATGTTCGGTTTAGGTATTCTATAATTAAAATAGACGGGAAAATGTAGTGAATCTCTTTTTTTTTAAAGTCATCTCTTTAGGTGAGTCTGAGATACCCTGTTCCAGGATAATGGACCTGTCCAAGGAGAGCTCCTGGTTTGATTGCAGTCACAAATTGGATGAATATTTTCATAATGCCCTTCAGTTGTCTGGCAAGGATTGTCTTTCTGTGAGATTATTTTCAGGAATGCCGGTGGGATGAGATATTCCCCCTCGCTCGCCTTAATAGCCGACTCTGGACCAGGTAAGTTAATAAAGCCAAAAACGGACCAGCAACCATTACGCTAAGCCAAGTGGACGATACTCACTCATTTGTTAGCATTGTGGAGAGAGAAAGAATTATTAGCATCAATTGACCCTTTCTGTGAAACCAGCATGGCGGAAAGTGGAGGAGGAGGGTAATGGGGATGTCGCTGACAGGGAGGGATATTGGAGGACAGGGAAGCGGGGACAGATGTAGTCGAGCCCCAGGCAAGTGAAGTCATTAGCGGGCTGGCTACGTTGGCGTTTGTATGGATTAATGGGTCATGATGGAAGACTGTTACCCAGCATTCTGTGCGGGCAGCGGGGTGGCGGTTATGGGTTTGTGCCATGTGTCTCCAAGGAAGTGATCTCATTTTGCTAGGTTACTCCAGGTACAAACACTGATGTCCTAGCCCGCCCAGCACCACAGTCAGCGCTGTACCCTTGACAAAATAAAAGACCAACGCACAGCAGTGTAGCTACAAAATTAATACTCTTCTGTAACTGTTAAAATACATTGTTAAAAAAACAACAACAACCTATAGTTTCATTACAATGTCCATCTATAATAACTGAGTGTGCTGTATGCGTTTCATGGCCCCACACGTTACCTACGAAAACACACACCACAAGTTTGCTTTCTATTGCTTTCTATTGGACACACCCTCACTTTAAAAAAAGGGTGATTCGCGTTGAGTCGGAGACAGCAGATTATTTTCAGGGTGGAGACTGGAGTCGTACGCGTTCATGTCGTGTGGATGGCTTCCAAACTCGAAGTAGGAATCACGCTCAGACCTTGCGGTGGATGTATCGACACAGCAACTGAAATGAAACCCGGAGGGTGAATAAAAGCCGGCCTGGGGTGACTCACGTCTTGGGAGCGTGTCCCAGATTATGTCGTGTAGAGCAGCCTGGCCTGCAGCATTGTGGACAGCTCATAAATGTGGTGCATCAAGACAGTCGTGCATCAGAGTAGGCGTGCATCAGGGTAGGCGTGCATCAGAGTAGGCGTGTATCAGGGTAGATCTGCTGCAGGGTAGATGTGCTGCAGGGTAGGCGTGCATTAGGGTAGGCGTGCATCAGGGTAGATGTGCTGCACAGTAGGCGTGCATCAAGGTAGTCGTGCATGAGAGTAGGCGTGCATCAAGGTAGTCGTGCATCAAGGTAGGCATGCATCAGAGTAGATGTGCAGCAGGGTAGATGTGCAGCAGGGTAGGCATGCATGAGGGTAGGCTTGAATTTGTAGAGAGTGGAAGACTCTTAAGACAAGCTGGAGGATATACAGCATGGATAAAGTAAATTAAATCTGAGTATCGAAAAAAGCAGGCAGGGCACACCCCGTAAATACAGTGGTTTGGAGTGGGAGTGGGACCTGCATCGAAGGTTTAGCTTGTCACTGCTTCCCATGGCTAGCCAATTGCACATTCAGGAAGACACCCATGTTCTAAACCCCAGTGACTTTTCCACCCAGTCGCAAAAAGGGCCAATTTCTGAAACTATGCCATTCGCTTTGAACTGCTTGGTATGCAAGGCAGACCACTCCACTCGAGTGTGCCCCCAGCACTGTTGTCTTGTGTCTGGGTACAGCCCAGGGCTCAATCGACCCGTCCTACAGAACATGAGTGGGCAGAGAGCGTTCTGTTTGCTTGGCTCCCAATGCTCTTTTCTTTTGCACTTAGTCATCTGGACAGATAATCGAGATTATTGTGTTGTACTTGGAACAGAATATCCTATATCAATTTTGGCAGTATTGAATCTGTGTTTTTTTTCCTCCTGAATTAGTTCAATACAATTCAAATCGAGATTTTATTTTGCATTCTTGCGCTGAATCTTAGCCTTGAATCCTTAGCTTAGCTTCCTTTGGCTACTGCCAATTTTGTCAGTGCCATCTTCCCTGAATCGCTATTCACTATCTCTGTTATTCCTGCCCTATGACTTTTAATACAGTATTTAAGACATTTCCTGCGTAAGTCAGAACAGTTCATTTTGTAGTTTATTTTGATGCACAAAGCATGAGCGATAACCCACTCGAACCCAAGCCCAGGGGACATCAGTCGGCCGCTGGAAAAAACCCAGTTGCCCCTGGCTTGGATAAATGACTGTGGACATCTGAGAAAATCACTGAGGTGGCAGATTTATTAAAGGGCTACCTCCACTGACGCCGGTGAAAGAATGCAGGACCTCCAAGGACGATGCCAAGTCAGATCCAATTGGATCACATTGATTACCGCTCTTGATGTATGTTACAGCATGTTCCCTGGGCTGTGTTGAATTTTGAGAACACTTGAAATCATAATTGCGCTGAAATAGTTTTTATTAAATTCAAGAAGACTTTTTAAGCCCTGGCGAGAAATTTTCCCTGGAAGTATTCGGCATTAGAAACCGTTAGGAAACAAATCCTGTTAAACTTTTATTTTTCTTTCTTATTTTTAAAATATTTTATATGTATGATCTATGGCTATTTAGACATCTTTCGTAATCGTGACATTGTACTTTACAAAAAAAATGGAATCACTAATTAATCACTATAATTATTTTTCCATGTTTCTGCCCAATTTGAAATCCCCAATTGTGCTAATGCAATTCAGCTCAAAGTATTCCCTCATCCTCCAACACTCCTAGCTTCCCACAAGCTACCCATTTCTTTAAGTGGTGACTGGAGGAGAGGCACGTCCCTCTTAACGTTACCAAACTAGCCTGCAGGCGCCTGTAAAGCCTGTAGGAGACGCTCGTTAGCAATCGGCCGCTTGAACCCAGCCCAGGCAGCGCTCAGCTAATTGTGCACCAGTGCTGTGCTCTCCTGGTCACAGTCGACACATTACACCAGCTGGATTGGAACCGATGAGCTCCATCCCACAGAGCTCATTCTGCATTCAGACAAGAGCCTTTACCAACTGAGCCAGTCAGGAGGCTGCGGTGCTGTACATTTTAACACCCGGTGGGAAATTAAACATGGACGACACCATTGCAACAGCACATAGCCCACACAGGTTTCGACTGACCGCGTCTCCTGGGGCAGCCCTCCCGAACCAATTGGGATCTTCAAGGCACGTTTTCATCCTTTCGGTCCTTCGCATTCGAATCCCGACCCGGGCAGCGGCGTCCCTGGTGTTATCGGACCCTGCGCCGTCAGGCCGTCTCCCCGGCATGGGGGGGCCCCGACTGCACGCAGCGGCGCTGAGACTCAGACACCTCATCAGTGCTTCTGCGAGCTCGGACATGAGGAACAGCTAATAAAACGGGTTGTAAAATAACACACAGTCCTCTGCGTTACAGCTTGTTGAGTATACTCTTTCTTGTTGTTGCTCATCAACACTTTATCACCAGCCATGTTTTTTTCCCCTCTACCCTCTGTGTCAAAGCATCAGTGATTCAGAATAATAGTTGCTTTGTTCACCCTGCCACTTTTTTTTTTTGACAGTTGTTTTGTCAGTATCATTAGTTTTCAGGCAAACTCTTGTAAGCCCAGCATGCACTGGAATTCCTTGGGTTTCAGGTGTCGTTACCTCACTGTTTGGCGTTTGTAGTGCACCAGGATCTGAGGTTTAAAGGGGCTAATAAGTGTCTTGACAGACTGGCAACTGTCTGCTCTGCATTGCACTCGGCGGTTAGGTAACAGAACAAGAGGCATGCCTCGCTCTGCTCCTTTCGGTGAGTGAGTGACAACAAGGCTATCCAATGTCACGGGCCTGGACCGATATCGCGTTTCATCGACTTGCGGCTCGCTCTTTTCCGAGGGTTTGCGTGGGCGAGTTCAGAGCAAATAAAACAAAGCCAAGACAGTCGTTTGCCGAGGGGCCAGAGGAGGCGGGCTGGGGGGGGTAGTTGTTGTCAGTCAGAAACCCGCTTTACCTTCCAGATTGACGATCTCTCTCTGTAAAAACAACACGTAGGACAGATGTTTAGCCAAGCGGGTATGTGGTATCCTCAGGTATCCATGGAGGGCCGGGGGGCCATTGATCACGTTAGCGTGTCCGCTAGATATTTAACAGGTGGTACTGCGGATGCCCTTTAAGACCTGGCTCCCACCTGGAGGCCGTAGAGTGACCTGTGACCAAAGCAGTTCAACTATTGTTGGTAACACATATTCATACATATTCTATTTAAAGTCTTCCCATTGGTCTTATTAAGAACACAAGCAAATCTAAGCTGTGTTCCACCCAATAATCTTAATTGCTTTGATGTCTGAGATTCCACGTGAAACGTTAACAGCCCATTCACATGTACCCACCACTGTTGTCTCTTTTTACATAGACAGAGTAAACAACTCATTTGTTTGGTATACGACACGCCTAAGTGGGGCGCACTCTAATGTGAACTTAACCGCACATGTAGATAACCCTCGAGTGCAGCCAACCCGTCACACAGTTCTTGAGTGGAACAATAACGAAGGGCGTGTTGAGGAGATTAGTGTCCGCGTGACTCTTGTTTTTTTTTCACCGGTCTCCTCGATGCAGATATAAGTCATTTCCGCCACCTCCTTCGGCAAAGTAACTAGGCTTTGTTCCTTGACCATAAACCAGTGACCTGGGGAAAACCTTTGAATCCTTCTCATACAGAACACACCTTTGTCCTGAAGGAAAGTATGAATTACAAATGAAGGAATTTCACAGACTGAAAATGTACATGCTTGCCTGTGCGTGTGTGTGTGTGTGTGTGTGTGTGTGTTTGTCATAAATCAGTGCTTTTCGTAATGACTGTTTTTGTGTGGGTGTAAAATTACTAAGGTATTTACAAGTTTAATAAACAATGCCTCTCCGTTGTGGCTTGGCCCATTGTAATTATTTTGCTGTGGTCATCATCTCTGAAACGCTAAAGAGACATTTTTTACCATTCATGAATTAGATTTACAGCCTTATTCTGGTGTGGGTCTCTGTCTGCAGGTGTGACATTTGAGAATATTTATAGCATGTTGGCATTAATGGGTTTCCTGTGAAGGTGACCATATCTTATTCCTCAATGGAGTCATTTATGAGGCCTGGCCCAGTCTGTCTCTATTTTCCTTCAACATGTTGGCATGGAAAACATTCCGCAGCCTTCTGCAATGGCAAGCACATCCGTTTGTTATAGGGCAACGGACTGTTAAACGCAAATGGCCTGAATCCTCAATATTTTATTAAGCAGGCCTAAACCTTCTTTCTGAAGTGGCAATTAAATTTCAATTAAACTCACTGAAAATGCTGTGTTAAATCTGAGACCTTTACGATCTGTCACATAACGCTACGGGTTACATTGTAGAAGTAACTCGTCTTTATAAATCAAAGTATAACATTTATTTGCAATAATAGTGGCACATCTGTGTCCACTTTCAATATTTCAATATAAGTATATCCCTCCAATGAATGCAAATTTATAGCCTTTATGTATACTGCTCCTGGTAATTGTAATAGCGTGAAATTCAACCTGTATGGCTTGCACAGAACTCTATTCTAAATGACTCAAAATGTCTCACAGTGTAATTGCAACGCGAACACGCTGTGCTTTGCAGGATGGACGCGCTGTGTGGTCGTCACTCGCCCTGCCGGGCGAGAAGGCGCGTTGGTCTTCGCTACGCCTCACCCGTTAACCGCACAATTACATTGACTGGATGGAGATGTGTTGCCTTCGTGTTTTAAAAGATGGCGCCATGAAAGGCCTCGGAATTGTGACTCTGGACCTGCCTGCCGCGCGGCCAGTGGAAAAATTTCACTGTCGATCCCACGCCCTCCCTCATTCACTCTCTTGTTATCAACCCAGGGCACATCAACCTGTCTCCTCCACTAAGGGTGACACGAGAAGCGGTGATTTGCAAATGCTTCATACCTCTTTGTTCCTTCCAAAGAGGCCGCTCCTGATTGCTGTTCCTGGACTCACCCTCCCAGCGACTGGCCTGCTCTCGCAGCGTACGGGAGCGGAGGGCTTATCACTGGGCCTTTCCCCATATCTGTTTGCTCTGCGTGATTGCTCAGTCAAACACTCTGGGGTTGTCACCCCGGGCGATAAAGGTGCTGGTTTATGAATGAGTTCCGTGCGAGCGGAGAATCGCCTGGGCTGTAAAGCGGGCGCGTTGAGCGGAACCCTGTGTGGTGAAACAACGCACTAATGAGACCAAAGTTAAACTCGCTATCGATCACCACCTGCTCACCCTTAGTGCTTATTGAGGAAGGGTTAGGTGTGTTTGAATGATGGGGAGTGGTGCAGGAAACAGCCAATGAAATGATGCCGCTTTTTTGCATCATAAGATTCGCATCATCAACGATTTTGTCCTCAGCCGTTTCGCCACACGCCCACGCCACCCAGTTTACGATATCCTGCATGCAGCGCCACTGCGAAATTGGAAGACGCCAGGTCACGGTGACTGTGCAACCTGACGGATGAGGACATGCCTGGTAAGGAGAAGGGTTTGGTCTCGGGGTTTCCCCGCTTCTCACCTTTAATGTCCCAGTGGGGTCTGGGGGGCAGGAGCTGATGTGCGTCTCCAGCTCAATTATTAAAGAAATGGGAAGTCGGGCTCCCGTTAAATCCTGTTAAAAGCCAGCCACCGGCTGGCCCCTCCACGTAGGTCGGGACCTGCACTCAGGAACACCAAAGGCTCCAGTTAAAAAAGGAGCTGTCTGCGAACCCCCTCAGCGGGATCCGCACTAACGGCGCTAACGGTTAGCCGTCGCCATGCACGCCGGAGCCCAGGGGCTCAGGAAGGCTCGTGGAGGAGCTCAGAGCCTCTTCCACCCTCCCTCCCTCCTAAGTGCACGCCGGGCAGGGTGTCATTCTGGAAAGAACCCGTTGCCCCTCAATTACGTTAAGAGCAGCGAGGGGGGCAATTACTGTGTGATGCCAGCGAGGAGCACAATGGTGATCTTGCAATTAATCAAGGCAGACAGTGATGGGCGACCTGCTCCATTTTGACAAAATAATTTTTCATCCGTTTTCCAAGCGGTTTCTTTGGCCTAATATGCCTCCGAGGCGCCCAGACAAAACCTGTCATTTATTCCGCCTCCCCTTTCCCCTCTGAAAAGCACCGACCTGTGCTCCGGAGGAAATTAACATCACAAGAGCCGCTGGAACACATGTCTTCTGACTGACAATGATCGGCAGGCAGAAACACGAGACTGTGATAATGCGCCCCTTTCCGCGCGCCTTCGCCTTCACCGTCACTCGCCGTCACCGTCACTCGCCGTCACCCCCTCTCCCCCTTGCTATTAAGATAAAAACTTGTATGCCGTGGAATGACATGGTTGCGAAGAGCGGAATGGAAACCTGTGAGCCAAATGCAAAAATAAGCACAGCAAAGACCTTGTCTTTATTTCATTTTTCGGCTTCAGGTGGACAGTTCAGTCTTTTGGATGAAAATGGCTGTGTTTCGATCTGGATCTTGCTTCCTCAAAGGGCAGCACATGGCAGGGATGGATGTTAATCATCTGTGCAGGAGAACCTGAAAGGCAAGGGGCTAAGCCTATGTAAATTACACTCTGTCAGAATTTACGCCAAGCTAGAAGTCTCTTACCTCACTCTTCTCACACTTCAGTTTCATATTATGAATACTGTCTCCATGACTACAAACCACAGACGTCTTTTATTTCCATCAGTTCTGCTCATGCTATTTTTTTTGTGTTTTTTACAACGCTTTATTTTTTTAAGCATGCATTTTTTTCGCTGCACATCAGATTTATGCGTTCCATCGAGCTGAATTTCCTTGTTGGGTTTTCCTCTTTCTTGTCTCACACACACCAGGGCGGATTGGGTCTGAGGAAACATCACGGAGATGAATAAAAGGAGAACGATGGTGAGATGTTGGGAGTAAGCATGTAATCCCCTACATGAAGCTGCAACATGGGAACAATGAGAGAAAAACCACGGAGAAAGACATACAAGGGAATCACGGAACTCAACCCAACCTCAATGAGTCTCATTTCGATGGCATTGTCCTTCTCCATGAAAAATTCAAACCACCCTGGCTGGGAGTGTAAAGTTCTTCCAAACAGCCTCGCCTAACTGCAGAATCAGCCGAATGTTCGTACCGGTGCTCCCACCCGCAACACCCTGCCCGATGCACGGTTCCCAGCGGTTCCCAGCCTTTACCGTGAGCGCTTTGCGACTGGGACGTTGCGCAGCACGTGGCTTCCGTTTCACGTCAGCACGCCAGTGGTTTTACGTCCCATTCGAACGACGCAGAACAACGCTAGGGCGACGTTTAAACACGATTAATCCGCCCCCTATCAAACAACAGCTGAGCCCTTACCACTCGGCAATTCCCAGGCTGTTGGTAAACAGGTCCAGCCGCTGTTGAAGGAAAACTCCCCGGCCTTGCTGCTGTCGTGAGCGGGAGCGTTCTTTCCTCGCCGCTGCTTTTGGGAGGCGCCGGGACTCAGAGCTGGGCGCATGGCCCCAGTGCCTCCCGGGGAGGAGACAAAGGAAATTTGGGAAACAAACGACCTTCCCCCGGGGAGCGCGCGCCCTTCAGAGTCCCGTTTCCACGAGGACGCGGCGCCACGCGGCTGCCGTAACCAATACGCACGGCACCCCGAGGAGAGTCGCCCTGTCAGAGGCCATTAATCATCCGGGATGTTGGAAGCCAGGTCTCCTCCAAGAGCAATGTCACTCATTAGGGGGACGGCGCATATTCAAATCACTCTCTGACAATTAGACAGTGTATAGGCAAAGACGAAGGGAAAATGACCGGAGAGAGACTTAATCTTGAATTCTGCCGTGATAATGAGCTCAGGGATTCAAGCCCGAAGATAGGACCTTTTTTCTGTTTCAGGCTTATGAGTGGTTTCGGTTCCATATAACACGGAGAAGTGCTGCCTTCAGAGTTTAAAAAAAACGTTTTGGGATTTGTTTTTTAAAAGGTGTTGATACTTAGTGAATGTTTTCTCTTTTTTTAAACCAGTAGTCATATGCAGGGCTGCAGTGTGGTCTCAGCTTACAAATAAATCATTTTGGTTCAAATCCAAGGAGGTTTGCTCGAATTGCACCTTCGAGACAGAGCCAATAATCACATTAAGGTACGTTATCTCCCAAATAAACGCTGTGACAGAACGTAAGAGAAGGGGGAAATGACCACCCACGGAGTATGTCTGAACTCCATGGTTAAGGTGACGGAAGCTCTCCAGAAACTGGCCAGTTCCCCCCCCCCCCCCCATGTCCCAATCACAATTCTCTCTCCTGGCCCATGCTTGTGTCTGGGAGCCCCGTTGTCAAGGACAGAATGCCAAAATGTGTCTACCCCACTCCCGCCTGGAAAAATAACCTCTCAGCAAAGGTTTGGAACACTAAATTTAAACATAATCTCAATTTTCTTGTCTAGAGTCTTAATTTGTTCAAATATTTTCTCTTGATGTTCTTGATCTCCCCTAATAACTTAATATTTCAATTTGAATGAGAATGACTGATCAGAGCCAGAG
This sequence comes from Hiodon tergisus, assembly GCA_025775045.1. Classification (NCBI taxonomy): domain Eukaryota; kingdom Metazoa; phylum Chordata; class Actinopteri; order Hiodontiformes; family Hiodontidae; genus Hiodon; species Hiodon tergisus. The sequence goes on along the minus strand of JAOVYW010001676.1, from coordinate 3,071 downwards.
GAGAGCCCATTTGATTTGGTTCCAACTTCCAACAGGGATTCTGCAAACTGGAAAAGACCGAGGTGTGTCTAATAACCTGCCCTCGATCACCTTCATGGGCATAACCCAGATTAATGACTCCAGCCATGAAAATTAAAGCACCAGTGCGGATGATCTACATGTAATCGATCATTCTCGGATGTTTTTGTTGTGAGCGGCAGTGTGTCCTGGAAAGGGAAGCATTGTGATGAAACTGAGAATGAGTTACGAGGGTGGTGATTAATTAAAAGGGTAATGAGGGAAAGGGTGTCACCTGGTTTTTTGTTACTGCTCAGTGTTTTGGAGATGGGGTTTTATTCATGGAATCTATTCTTGAGTAGTGTTTTTGTGTTATTCAGGGTAAATGGAATCTATTTGTGAGTAGTATTTTTGCATTATTCAGGGTAAATGGAATCTACTTGTGAGTAGTATTTTTGCATTATTCAGGGTAAATGGAATCTACTCGTGAGTAGTGTTTTTGCACTATTCAGGGTAAATGGAATCTATTTGTGAGTAGTATTTTTGCATTATTCAGGGTAAATGGAATCTACTTGTGAGTAGTGTTTTTGCATTATTCAGGGTAAATGGAATCTACTTGTGAGTGGTGTTTTTGCATTATTCAGGGTAAATGGAATCTACTTGTGAGTGGTGTTTTTGCATTATTCATGGTAAATGGAATCTTACTCGTGAGTAGTATTTTTGCATTATTCAGGGTAAATGGAATCTTACTTTTGAGTGGTATTTTCGCATTATTCAGGGTAAATGGAATCTTACTTGTGAGTAGTATTTTTGCATTATTCAGGGTAAATGGAATCTTACTTGTGAATAGTATTTTTGCATCATTCAGAGTAAATGGAATCTTACTTGGGAGTAGAATTTTTTCAATATTCAGGGTAAATGGAATCTTACTTGTGAGTAGTAGTTTTGCATCATTCAGGGTAAATGGAATCTACTTGTGAGTAGTCTTTTTCATGAGGTCACCAGGACTCACCAAACTAACCAGCTGATCAGCAAGGCTGCAGAGTTGCCGGGACAAGTCGGGAGACGGGCAGAGGTAAATTGTTCAGGTTCTGACCGGCCACTGAAGTAACGCCTTGACTTTGGTCACCGTTAAGGTGTGTGTGTGCAGGCTCTGTAAACCGGCACCTGATCTCTAAGCAGACTCCCCTGTTAATAAGCCTGATTGCTGTTTTTTATTTTCTCTTTCGGTGCACAACTCTAATCTTACTCCAGCATCAGGGGAAAAGAGGGAGCACTGGGCTGCCATAGAGGTAGCATTAATGTTGAGCGTGCTAATTTAATGGTGCAGAGTAAACCTGTCTGACTTTATGCTATTTGGATTGTGCGCAGTGATTACCTTAGCATTATTAGCTTATTAGCTTACCCGTAGCATGTAGGTCAGGATCGTTTTGGAGAATAATTTTAGTCGCAAGTTTACACTTGTGGGACACTAGCGGCGAGAGAGAACACTCTGGGTTTCACAGTATGGGTTTTATTTTCATATGACTTCAAGAATGTAAATTTCCGAAATTAAAAGATTTGTTCTTAACTTTACTACTTACCTTGTCCGGTGTCCTGTTTTGGCTGGTTGTTGGGTGGAACAAGCTTGTCCCATTTTCAATTGTCTTTTGAATCCACCTGTCGTTTCATGTAAAAATACAGTAAAAGAGTACGTGCCACTTGTTGGATAGACACTGATGTAAGCTCAGTGCTTTGTAATGGCAGTACGGTATCTATAATAGATGTGTTGCGTGTCATATTACATGCCCTGTATTAATCAACAGGCTGATGAAAAACAAAGACCGTTTCAGAGAAGAATAGTGTTCTTGGGTTAATAAAAATATCGAATAGAAGTTTTATATCATCTTTATCATGCTGTGTTAGAAAAAAAAGGTATTTTCCTACTCACATCATATTTGGCACGATTTAAATTTAAAGCAGCAAACAACTAAAATTTTTTTTTTTTTTTTTTTTCAAACATTTTTTTTAAATGAGGAAATAGTGATCAGTCTGTTTAATCTTATTATTATTATTATTTTATGTATTTCTGCATTTACCATCCCTGATTTCTTCACTATGGTTTTGCTCTGTCTTTATAATTTGTTAACAGTTTCCTGTCTCTAATTACTTACACATTTATCAACTCTTTTTTATATTATTATTGTCTCAAGTATAGCTACTGTCTGTGTTTACTGTGGCATATTCCCTCCGTCCTCCTATGCTTCCTTCCTTGGCCTAGTCATGTCTGACAATGTTAATGATCTAGGGTGATGCTCTCCGCACTGGATGATTGGTGACACGGCGGATCGCTGGGCTCAGTCGGCTGGGCGGGGGGGGGGGGCAGGATTCCGGGGGAGTGTCGGGTGAAGAGGGGCCGCCTTGAAGGTAGCGATTCATCACATTTAAGACGAGCGTGACACCTTGCTTCGTAGGTGGAATGGGGTGTTTCTCTTTGTGGCTGACGCGGGGAGGGAAGGTAAGTATAGAGGACCTCTGTGATTTCGGAGATGGCATACGGATAAGGCAGGCGGTGGGCTGGGAGATAATGGGGACGGGGGGAAATTTAGCCTGGGGCTACGGGCCTGCTTTGCCTATTTCTGTATAACTAGTGTATTCATAATTCAGTTGCATGCTTTTAACCATCAACTACCAACGAATGTTAAAGAAGAAGGCAAGGCGCCCTGCTAAGGAGGTCCGGGGTTCACATTTATTTTGGTCCCAAAAAGAGAGGCATAACCGGATAGCCAAAGCGGCTTATTATTTTCCCCAAACCATCTTTTCTTTCTCCCAACTACGGAAAGATTAAATTAGAATTTGCCGTCAGCGACGAGGCCACAGCGTCTTCAACCTGTCACACAGAGAGGAGACTGAATACGAAGAATCGTGCATTACTATGCCAATGCACTATAAGGAATCAGTACTCATTAACCCCTCGTTGTGTAGATAAATTGCTTGTCACTTTGGGTTTCAATGCTTTCCTATCCAACTACTGTGTTTGGATTACCTACGAAGAGGTCATGCTGAGGAGAAGCCATATAATCAATATACAGGAT
>JAOVYW010001675.1:0-15968 GCA_025775045.1 Hiodon tergisus | reverse complement strand
ACTGCAGTTGAACATTAATTCATATTTTTATTCAAATTTTTTGAGTTATTGTTGCGAGACCCTTAAGTATAAGAAGGAACACAATCAACATGTTGACACGCAAGTAATATTTTTTAAATACTTCTGTATTCTTAAAAATGAAAAAAACGTTATGTAAACAGTGTATTCAGAATACGATACGCATTTGCCTGCACCCACACATGTCCGGGACGTTCCACAAAGAATTTTGGTTTAATGCTTTTGTTTATAAAGTACAGACAGAGAATATGATGGGACTCTCTGAAATAGTGCTGCTATTTTTTTTTTATTTTCAAACAGTTGGAACTATGATTTGCTGCTTCATTACAGAATTGGCCATCCCTATGTTGTGAAACACAGAGGAAGCTGAAGACCTTCAATGACCTTAATACAGAATTAAAAAACAAGCTGACCACTTAACCAATAACTAACCCCTCAGCAGGTAAGCAACCAAGGTTATTCGACATGACGGCAGGCTGAGGAGCCAAACGTACATCACAGGTGACTGTATGCTAATCATTTGATTTCTCTGGCTTTTAAGGACTAGGTAACCAATTGGCAGGCTCACTGTAAGGTCATATTCTGACTAACTGTGAGAACAAGAATCCAAGATTCTAAAACTCGCATGAAGTAGGCTGTGATGTCGCACCTCAGTAAGATCAATTATGTTTCCACTACTACTGACTGTTGGACAGCGCATCAGAAAAGCTATGTTGTGGTCACAGCCTATTGGATTGATTTAGAAACCTTGGAGAGAAGATCCACTGCACTTACGGTTGAGAAAGTATTCTTGAGGTAGCAATGAAGTCACAGAAGTCACCGGGTCTGTGTGTCTGACAGGATGGACCTACGGCACTCATTTCCTTGCATAAGTAAGATGTCCATCAAGCTAAACACTGGCCTACCCGCCTCTGCAGCTTGTGCAGATTTAACTGGACTGTTGATCACTACAGGACGAGCCAGGATTGACAGTACCAAGTTCACAGAGTAAAGAAAGTTGTTTGAGTATGAATGTCAGTTTGGTCCAGCTTTGCACTGTTGTTATTCTACAGAGAGCCTACTTCTACATACGTAATGGTAGAAGATGGAAGCTCAATTTTGCAACTGCTTCTGGAATATAGTGAATAAAATCACCATACTTTTTACTTACTTATAACTACAAAAAGTAATGTTGGATGCAAAATTAAGATTAGCTACTGAAATAACGTCCCTGAACAAAGGGGGGGCAAAAACAGTCAGTATCTGTTGTATCCACAAGCTGCATTACATACTACAATGCATCTCCTCCTCATGGACTGCATCAGATTTGCCAATTCTTGCTTTGAGATGTTACCCCACTCTTCCACAAAGGCACTTGCAAGTTCCTGGAAATTTCTGGGGGGAATGGTCCTAGCCCTCACCCTCCGATCCAACAGGTCCCAGATGTGTTCAATGGGATTGAGATCTTGGCTCTTTGCTGGCCATGGCAGAACACATTCCTGTCTTACAAGTCTTGCCCTCCACCTCCAAATCGATCCTGCTCCAGAGTACAGGCCTAGGTGTAGCGCTCATTCCTTTGATGATAAACCTGAGTCCGAGCATCACCCCTGGTGAGACAAAACCGCGACTCGTCAGTGAAGAGCACTTTTTGCCAGTCCTGTCTGGTCCAGCGAAGGTGGGTTTGAGCCCATAGCCAACGTTGTTGCTGGTGATGTCTGGTCAGGACCTGCCTTACAACAGGGCTCCAAGCCCTTAGTCCAACCTCTCTCAGCCTATTGCGGACAGTCTGAGCACTGATGGATGGATTTTTTTCCCCCTTCCTTGGACCGCTTTTGATAGGTGCCAACCACTGCAGACCAGGAACACCTCACAAGAGCTGCAGTTTTGGAGATGTTCTGACCCAGTTGTCTAGCCATCACAATTTGGCCTTTGTCAGTGTTGCTCAGATCCTAATGCTTGCCCTTTTTTTCCTGCTTCTAACACATCAACTCTGAGGACAAAATGTTCATTTGCTGTCTAATATATGCCACCCACTGATGCCATGATAACGAGATGATCAGTGTTATTCACTTCACCTGTCAGTGGTCATAATGTTATGGCTGGTGTGTATATATATGTGTGTGTTTATTCTGCTTCTGTTTTCTGGCTGGAAGGGGTGCGAATTAGGACCAAAGCTGCTGTGTTTGGTCATTTTTCCCTCATTTCGTGCTCCAATTTCAAGGACTGCCTTGAAAAGTATTGAAAAGTCAATTAAGCCATTCTGACCAGCATTCCTGATGGCTATAAATCATCTCTTGGAGTTGCTGATCAACACAGCCATGGTGCAGGCAGATAAACATCTAATAAACACTGAGGTAGATGGTATAATTTAGAAGGTAGTTACAAAGCAAATAGCTGATAAGTATGAAAAATGCTTGGCCCTCAGGTTATATATCAGACAATAATCACAGGTTGCTAAAGCAATCACACTTCCCGTCCCAGCCTTGGACCACAACAGAAGACTGATATACATGTCACATGCGGTGAATCCAAGCATTACATTCTTTAGACAGGCTACAATACCCCCACTGAGCATCATAAAAAAAGGGTTGGAACCCAACAGCTCTAATCTTCATCAATGAAATTTATCTTTGATATGCGTAAAACACACTTTGAACATTCTTATCCGGAGTGAAAGGTTGAGTAAGGTTGAATTTATTTCAAATCTACCACTTTCTTGTTTCAAATTTGAACGCTAACGGTTCAATGGAATGTTCAGTAAAGCAAAGGTACCTTAGTATTAAAATGATTGCATTATTGTAATTATCATAAGTATTGTAGACAAAGTATAGAGCATTCATGCAAGATTATCAGTGATACTTCCGAAAGTGTTTTCAGCCAGGTTTTCAGCCAACAACTGTCTAAATTTTCTTCTGGTTTTAAGTCACAGCTTCTACATTAACCAAATTTATTTTAAGGCCTTGTAACATGTAGATTAATACAATTATTAATCTGCATTATTAAGACTGACTTAAATAGCTTGCAGTTCATTAAACCAATGTGAGATGGAGATGTAGCTGCCCTTTCAAGTATCTAGTGTTGAAGTATATGGGCCCCCTGACTGCCTAACAAGCTCTCTGCTCAGCCACTGATAACTCCAGGGCAGATTACCGACACGGCTGAATTTAGATCGAGGACAAAGATTTTTTTCTATTATGTTTACTATGTCATGGTCTGGTTATGATGAAAAGAAAAATAACATTTTTCATAACTTGTTTTTTCATAAATTGTTCATTGCAACCTTTTTTTATAAGGCCAATGCAGTAAGCAGAGCTTAGAGCTAACCATACATCAATGTAAGTGAAAATGTGTTGTATTTTCCACAGAGACCCGACATTAACTGACATAAAACTAATTTATTAAACATTGTTTTTTCTCAGCTCTCTGAAATATACTTAGTATATATTTTCATAGTTCGGTAGCTGGCAGCGTTGTACAGCAGACCCAACCCCTTTTGAGTGGAATGTCCCAGGTCTGAGGCCTTTGTCTTGTAGAGAACAGGAAAAGTGGAAAACATCCACTTTGAGCTATCACATAATTGCCATCGTCATCATTACGTAAAGGAAACAATATGCATTATTTAAAGAATTACAGTGGACGGTGGTTTGTCTTTGTCCCTGATGCTTTCTTTTGGGCCCAAAAAGATGGTTGTTTGTTTTTGCAGTATCCAGACAGTATTTCCAAAACGTCTGCAACGAAAGTAGAGTGGGTTCAACTTTCTGCCGACCGTCACGTTTTCAGAGGACTGGTGCATCAGCTGTGTGCTACCAGTCCCACTGAACAGTTATTCTCTGAGCTTGCAAGAGCGGTAAGAACCATTACCAATGCTGGCGGTGTATGCCCCTCAGAACAGCTGATAAGATTGCAAAAAATTCCCGTGTCATGAATGTTTTGTTCCACCATTGAAAATATTTTTGAGCACTGCTGTGCAGTGTTGGGGTAGCAGCTCCTCTCACGGGGGAAAATTTAATTTAGGTACAGTGGAGCTTAATCAGATAAGATCTCTTATGTTATTAATTATTCTTTCATTATCAAATTAGTCTCATTAAAAAAAACGATCAATTTATTTAAAAAAAACGCTTGTTTCCATGTCACAAAGAAGCTTTACATATAGAAAAATACAATATGTTGGAGGTTGAAGGCAGAAACTCTTGGAATAGTGGTAAGCTGGATCAATATTTAAATTAAATTGACAGACAAAATGGTAAAAAAAATAAATTTGTAATAATAACTAGGGCTGCTCACAAACTACAGGGATGAAGACGCATGTGAGTAAATGGGCATAGAAAGGAATTGGAAGAAGACGGCAATGAAGGGGGATAATGTGGGAGAGGGGTAGTTTGGTCCATTGGGAAACGCACATGGAGTGGGCTATTGGTCTGTTGTTCAGTGAAGGTTCAGTGGAGCTTTTACCTACATTTGAAATAGAAGTTGTAGTGGGACCAGTAAGCATCCTAAAGCAGGATTTGGGTTAGGGTTAAGGTTAGGGTTACGGCTAGGGTTAGGGCTAGGGTTAGGGTTAGGTTTAAGGTTACGGCTAGGGTTAGGGTTAGGGTTAGGGATAGTTTTAGGGTTAGGGTTACGGCTAGGGTTAGGGCTAGGGTTAGGATTATGGTTAGGGTTAAGGTTAGGGTTAGGGTTAGGGTTAAGGTTACGGCTAGGGTTAGGGTTAGGGTTTGGTTTACGGCTTGGGTTAGGGTTACGGCTAGGGTTAGGGTTAGGGTTAAGGTTACGGCTAGGGTTAGGGTTAAAACAAGGGTTTGGCTTTCAGCTCTGGATAGGGTTAGGTTTAGGGTTTCAGCTAGGGTTAGGGTTAAAACAAGGGTTTGGCTGTAAGCTCTGGATAGGGTTAGGGTTGCAGCTAGGGGTTTGGGTTAGGGTTAGGTTTAGAGCCAGTGTCAGTTTAGGATTATGGCGACAGACTGGGTTAGAGCTAATTTTAGGGTTATAATTATTTATGGCTTTCCAAATCAACTTACATAGTTAAACCTTTATACATTATTGCATTATAAGTTATTCAAATGCTCAGACCGAAGTTTGCTTGTTCTACCGCATAAAATATTTTAGTAACAAGAGGAAAGCTAACGGTTTGTATGTGCTTTACAACAAAACAGTTTATAAAAAGAAACCAAACAATACAGAGGTGAACAAAGCGCATAGCTACAAAGTTTACAAATCCAGTATTTTAAACTTATTCCGTAAACACAGCTAGTTTTGGTTATGTCTTCTCAGATGCAACAGCCTTGTGTGGGGGCTATCCTGAAGATACGTGCTGGTGCTTAGCTTCAGTTGCATTTCTGTGCTTGTTGTTGCTGATTCCTGCTTCTTCGACATTACATAGCACGTGCCAAAGGATTCCAAAATCGAATCATTGACTACAACTGGTCTCACGGCTCCTGTGTAAATTTCGTCGACCAAAATTTGTCTTTTCTTTTTCTTGTAAGCAGTAAATGCTGCTTACAATTTTGTAGGATCCCCGGTAGTCCTAACTCACAAGCCGCAATCAATGGCCTTTCACGTGGCGTGCTTCGAATGCAGTTTGGGGAAGCGCTGAAAGAAAGTGTTTTTTTGTCTATCCTTAGCGCCAAGCCTTAGAAGACTGTGGTGGGAGACTGTGTTACTCTATCCCTTCTTTAGAGCCCAGACGCGGCCAGGTCAGAAAAGAGTGGAAATGTCTGTTCTCTGCTTTGAAGTGACAATGTGGTTAATGACCTGCTAAAGGCTCTTTTTGACTTTTGGCTGGCTAGGGGGTGGTGGCTGAGGATGTCATTCCCTGGTGCCGAAGAAAGGTTTGTTTGGACTGTGCATGGTCCCGACAGCAGATAGAGTTATGGGCTGTGCCTCTGTAACCTGCATACAAATAAAACCAAAACCTTTCAGATTGTGTCATCTATTTCACTTGCCTCTTTTCTTTTTTACTTACAAAAGTCCTGCTTTATTCGCCGCCCAACCAGTACCAGTGGGAACCAGAGAGCCGAGTGGAGACTTTCACGGACTGGCTAGCATTTGTAATCTGATGTTCATTCCCGTGAATCCCTGGCTCTTCTACTGGCTGAAGGGTCTTCTCAGCTCAAGTGGAAGGGATTTATTTACTATTTGTGTGTGATTATTGAAAAGAGAGTTTCTTTTCTCTACTTATACACTCCAGAAGGTAAGTTTAATAGTAACCACGGAAATGACAGCCCAGCCTTATCAGATCAATGTGCGATTCAGTTTGGTGAGTATTTAGTCTTTCTCTGTTATGTTTTCTCATTCCCATGCTTTTTTTTGGTTTTGCATAAAACGCACGCCGGCGATGCCAGTAGGGGTCACCTGCCATCACGAGAGGAAGTGTCAGCACCTGGACAGCGCCTTTCAGCACCCCCCCCCTCCACACTCAAGCGTGGACAGCTCCGAGGGGCTCATTATTCAATCAGGCATCCACTTACCCTGGGAAAGAGGAACAGCTGCAAGCCGTTCCCCTAATTCGCTACTTCCCTACAAAAGGGCCCTGCAGGGCTCAGTAGGGGAGAAGAGTCTCCAACTCTACTAAACGATGCTGCTGTCTTGCTATAGCTTATAGAGTCTGAGGAGGAAGAACCCTACTGCCGACCAACGGACCCCAGCCCCCCTCCTCCTCATCATCCCCTGAACACCCTCACCTTCACCTGACTCCCAGCTGCAGGGAAGCCCTGAGGGAATTTTGGTTTTGCTGTAGCCACCCCTTGCTTTAGTTTTGTGCTTTTGTTTGTGGTTTAATAAACGCCTTTGCCCTTGAGCTCTGGTGGTTTGCCTCGTCTGTGCCACGCCCCCCGTAGCTCAGCGTTATTATATATATATATATAATATTGTTGGTTGAACTGCACGTATCCTGTAATTTACTCATTTGTTTGCAAGATAATCATTAGCCAAATGGGCTCCCGTCAAATTTATTCCCAAAGAATGTAGGCCATACTGTTACAATTCTCAAATAAAACCATTAGGCACCGATCCCTGGGATACAGTGCGGTTTAAAATGCATTAAGTATTCAAACAATGGGGCATTATCATTGGAATAATTGGAATTTGGTTTTCTTTGATTGCATTTGACAGTGATATTCAGCCACAGTGTGTGTGTAGTGTGTGTGAAATAATTCCAGCTAATGTTATCTCCATGTTTGCCACCACAGTCTGCCGTTTAAAGTTCTGACATGAAAATATCGATGCACTGCTAATTTTGCAGTTGCAATCTAGAAGTCATTAAGCAATGGAAATATTTTAAAAGCAGTTCATTTTATAGCATATGATTGTTAATTTTACAATAGATAATGAAGGTGATGTCATTGAAAGTTGAAAACTCTCTGTTGGAAGGGGGCGACCAAATTTGTATCTTGGTGGGGGGACTCCAAAACTTAAAAATGCTAGTGTTCTGTGATTATTTCAAGTAAATAGTTTTATGTTGATTGTTTTCCTTACAAAGGATAACAACACACTGAGAACTTAATGGTTCAAACTAGTCACTGTTCCCTGCATTCACAGAGGCACTCGTGAAAAGACAGGGAAGGAGAAAAAGACAAAGAAAGAATAAAGCAGACAAATATAAGGTGCTTTATTAGGCAGCCAATGCTGTTTTCAATTTCAGACAGAGCAGAAATCATGGCAGTCTTCATGGGAAGAAGCTTGAGCTGACAAGGCTTTCAAGCGCTCCACCTCCACAACATGCTTTAAAGCCCCATCATTCTTTTTACTCTGTGCTCTGACAAGAGACAGCTATTCCTCAAAATGAGGCTCATGCATATTTATGCCTGCATATTTATTGCTAATACCCTGGTCATATGGGTTGTTTGATTTCCACCACCACAATGGGTATTTACCTTGGCAGACAAATAAAGCAGAAAAAAAACACCCAAAACAATCTTGACCAGATAGCGAAGAGCGTGGACATTTGTATATCTTTTTTAATGGAATTAATTTGGTATGTTTTTTTAAACATGCAGTTGACCACACCTCTCACCTACTTCACCTTCACTCTAATTTATCATAATTAATTTTCACTTGCGCGTTCATCCTAAATCCCCGAAGATAAACTGGGGTGGTGCTGAAATGGAATAATGAAGATTGTGATGATATTTGCTGATATGCAACATGTATATAATAATAAAAAATATATAATATATAACTGCTACTGTAAAAAAAATGTATTTTGTTGTTTGCAACAATCTTGCAAAAACTCTCTAGACATAATTGTCCCATTGTATAGTAGTATGTTTAACATTGCTATAATCAGCGCAGTAATACTTTAGATTGTAAAACGTGATTGATCAAACAATCAAATAGTTTGTGCCCAAAATACAGATGCGGAAAACATTATTGAGTTATTATTACAATATTATTATTATTAAACCTTGATGGCATATAGCAAGGTAAAACTGCAGGAGGAAAGCGGTAAAGTGATTCAATCTCCGGCACTCAACTAGGATAGCTAATAAAAACCACAAACGTTCGGCCACAGAAATTCTCACAGAACTGAATCTACACCTCCATGATCCAGTCTCAAAAAAAACTCTGGTGAGCTTTGAAAAACGGATATTTCTGGTAGGGCTGAAATTCATAAACTGCTTGTAACTAAGGCCAATGCCCAGAAATTCCTTGCTTGGTGTTATGCACAAAAACAGGCAGTAAAACTAGACTGTAATAATAAGTGTTTTTTACTATTTTTCCTACATCTGGATGGGTTTATGTATGGATAAAACCAAAGATAACCTTCAATCACCACACCGCCTGTCCCCAAATGTTAAACATGGTGGTGAATCTGTTGTGATATGGGCAGCTTTCTTGTGGGAGTCGTTGGGTCCGATTATTACTCTGCAAAGTAGAATTACAGCCAAGTGATACAAAGTCATTTTAGGCACCACTAGAAAAAGTTAAACAGTAAACTTGGATGAGAGAATTCCAAGGCTGATTGAAGCTGTTCTCAAGGCAAAGGGTGGCACTGCACCATATTAGTTTATGTAACTATTCATATTTTATTATTATTATTATTATTATTATTATTATTATTATTATCTATTCATTGTATTTCTCTCTTTTTATAAAATGATCTGTCAGTAACTGATGAGCACAACTGGCCTAAAAGATGTAAAAAACATTACAATGGAACAGCGCTGCCCAAGATTGATGGGTAGTGCATTTCCCACACCTTGCGGTACTCACACAGTTTCTTTGATTTCTTCAAATATGGCCCTGATTTGGATTGTATCGCTGTAGGTCGCTGGTTGGCCAACTTGCCTTATTACTTTTATGTCTGCGAGCGCAGGTTCTAGGATCAGATTTTCTATTGATCAGTTGGCATTCCCATTATGTTATTGGAACAATGAGCGTCCCGATCGTTTATGTTACGGGATAGAGCATGACTGCTCGTAAATCAGGACTGTACCAGTTTAGCCAGGAATCATCCTGGTTACAAAGCATGTGGTGAAATATCCATTCCCCTTCACCATTAGATAAATATCGGAAAATTTGGCTTTTGTTGTCTGGCTATTTATAATCCTTGTCCCTGACTAATTTTCCCAACTATTCAATCTTCTCGGATCCTTACAGGCTGTTCCTTAGCTTGATTTGATTGCTTTGCAGTTTTGTATAGCATTATGCAAGTGCAGTGCACCGGCAGTGATTCGTTAAATTTGTCTGTTCAGCCTACCAAAGGAGTTCCTGACTCCCTATGATAATTATGAAAGGAAATAAGTAGGAAATAATAATAGGCTAGGAAGTAATCCTTTGCTCTAGTTGTATGTAAAATAGAATCTTGCTGTTTATCAAATGGCGTTTTCTATAGACTAATAATAACAGTTTGAAATATTCAAATTTAAGTTACACAACATTTTAAGAGATTTAGAGAAAAATATATAATCAGAATATATGTAATAAAAATATTATAAAATATATATTTTGCCTAATTACATATATTTTAACCTATATTGGTGTCAAAATAATGTTTTTGAATTAGAGAAAATATTTCAAATTCTCTAAAAAATGTTCAGTGATTCCTAAATCATGTTTTTAATATTTTTATAAATTATATCATAATACTATTTTAATTTTCTATCATAATTTTTATATATAATTTTATATATATTTTGATACATTGTAAGACACTGTCCAGCGTGCAAAGAATGCTAAATTAAGATCACTTATCTAGTACTAACTTTAAAAACAAAATTTATGCACTGCTGCTAGACCAAAATGACCATTGTTTAAATCAAAAATTTATTGTAGTATATAATAGACATTATTAATATAATGCATCCCCGCATCCCCGAGGACAAAAAATTGATAAAAGTCTTTATAGCACGGACTGATTGACTATAAATGTATAACTTCAGATTTGTTTAAATATAAAGCAACCTGAACGCGCCTGATCAGTTTATTTGGGATGGGACAAAAAATAAAATAAAAACCACTTTGTTTTTAAAATGGGGTTGAATTATTCCTGTGTTCATACCAATCTCATCATCATAATATGAGCTATAATAGTTATTAAGGGCTGATGGTACAATCTCCATGGGTCTGCACCCTAATGAGAAGTCATGGTGGGGACCGCTTCATTATAAAGCACTTTGGGGGATTTCAGGGCAGCGGGTCTACGGCAATCAGGAATGGCAGAGTGCTGTTATTACAAAATTTACAGTTTCCATAATTCTGCCTGCTCCCACAACTAACTGTTTTGCTGACAGAGCAAGCAACATATTATTTACTCATACACATTTAAATGTGGGGGGGTTGTGTTTTGCTAAAATAGCGGAAAACATGTCCCAAGGTAGCTTTTTAGTGCCAGTGCGTCATTATACTGCTCTGGGATGAGTTAATTAACGGTTAATTAACAACAGCCAAACAAAGGATAACCTAATACACACTCTAGGTGTGTGTCAAGACCACCTCCCCGTTTGACTGACAGCTACTCATTAGCTGGACAGTCATGGCCTAGAAATGCCAATACACAACCACAAGTGTTAGCCAATACACAGATAGGCATTCCAAACATCACTTTACAATATTGAACCACATGTTTCTGACCAACTAGTATGTTTAACATTGCTATAATCACACACCATAGGTCATAACTGAATTTGTAAAAAAAAAAAAACTACAGCGCATCATGCCACAAAAATGCATTATACTAAAGTAACATATAAAGATATGTGTGTATTAAATTTCTGCATTAAAATGTGTGCTAATCTAATTTTGCCAGCTCTCATCTACTTTTGGCAGACCATTGGGCTGTGCCTCTTCGACTTAAGCCCATTAGATGAGAACTGGCTCAAAATCAGTACATTTCAGCTGTCAGCGGCATTCAAACAACACAAGTGAAGCTATATATTTTTTTTAATGATAAGGCCTTTTCCATTTTTCGAACACCAGCACAATAAGCAACATGAAAATCATATTTGCTTTAATTGCTGTCATGTAAGATGGTGGTTTTCTAACGGCATACTAACTCTTTAGTTGTTTATCTTATAAGTATTTTGGATAGCTTAGAAATTGTCGTGGATTGTATTCGTTTAAAAAAAAATAACAAGAAATTTCAGAATTGCACTTTTAAATCTGTGCTATAGCTCATATTTTCTATGGCCAAAGAAGGGCCTTTGCTTTCATAGGGCTTGTTTCATACATGCTCATTGAATTTCCATCTAAGAGCTGCCTCATTTTCCCTTTCTTTCTTGCTCTCACGATACAACTTGGTCACAGGGAATATTCACACAAATCTGCCTGGGATGGCTGGGATGATCATTGTGGATGCTGGATAATCGTGCAGATGTCTGCGTAGCTGGGCCAAGATTGGCCCAAGAGCAAAGAGGAGATTAAGAGGCAAAGCATTTATAATACCGCTGTTTTGGTTTTTCTGTGGATCCAGTTCTGGCTGTAGATTACTGGCACATCTTATTTAATTTTTTCAATTTGTTGCTTTCGTGTTTTTATGAAACAGAAATAGGGCATACTTGACGTTTTCAGTTTAATTTCAGATTTGTTCTGATTAACTTCATCCATACATACAGGCTCAGCAACAGCAAAATATGCTTTAGACCATTAATAATCACAATTTCTGCAGGAATCATCCTGTTGCTCAGGAGTGCGGGGCTAGCATATTGTTTCCAACAATTCTATTACATTAGCGTTTAGGAATGTGTTCATGCAGTGCACAATGTATACTTCTGGACATTTGAGTGGGGATATGGAAAAGTTTGAATGAACAATGTATGTGAATGTATAGAAGTGGAATGTCCATTTACACATAACTAGGGGATATCTCTTTCTGATTTATATTTAAATACTCTAAAAACTTTTGGTTTTTGAGGCATAAAAGTTCAGTTTTAAACAATATAAAACATTAAACAGACAACTTTATTCATGATCCTTAATTAAGTCCAGAAATCCATTATATTTTTATAACAGAAATGTTTTACAAAATGTTTCTGTTTGTCCATTTCCATTGAAAGTAATATGCAAAGAGGCTAATCTAGTAACATACTTCACAGCTTTTCAGCAGGGCTAGAACAGAGAGGGTGACCTGTACAAACATAAACAGTGTTTACTGCTTTATGTTTTGAAATATTTAAGTCTTTTTTTATGAACCAGTGTAAACACACGTGCTAATACATGTATGTGCATGCTTAAATGTTCAGTATCTTAGGTGAAAAATCAAAAAGAAATAATGAAATTGAGAAACAATTTAAAATTAAATTAAAACAAAATGTTTGAATGAACGGGGAAGCTGTGATGTAGGACTGATTGTTGTGGTAAATAAGCATGAATTGCCCCCGAGGTAGTATCAACTTGAGATAAGCGCACAAAGTAGAAGTAAAAGCTGCAAAAAAATTCTCAATTTAAATGAATCTCCTCCCTCTTCTCTACTTAGTGATGTTTACTAGAAAATCTTAGCAGTGCCCGTCAATACAAAATGATATACAATATCAATCAATGCGACCAGCGGAAGCTTACATTATCTACAGCAAAATACTTCCAAAGGAATAATGTCATTATAGTCGGAGAAGTACACTAATAAATCAATACAATTTTAATTGCCATCAATGTTACTTTTTTATGCAAGGGAAAAAAGTATTGTTCTTTTGCAATTAAATATTCATATAATATGATATTTGTTTAATTTAGGTACTTTGTTGGACAGTCACAAGGAAAAAAAAAACCTTTCTAGAGAAAACTCATTGGAGATATCCCATTGCATTTTCAAATAGTTTCTGATATAATTTGATGACTTTCTTTATTTTGATCTTTCAGAGCAGACAGTTAGTTTATATCTGAGGCCTTGCTTCAAAACACCCCCCCCCTCTCTCTCTCTCTCTCTCTCTCTATATATATGATGTATAGAAAACTCAATTTAAATGTCTGCCCCATCAAAAAAAGTAAAGCAACAGAAACACAACAGATAATATATCTCTGACAAAGCAGAAGGCATAGCAAATTCAAGTCCATAAACAGTTTGCAATGTGCAAATCTCAAATGTGCAATTTCCCTCTAAAGGCATTCCATGTCGAATCTGGAGATGATGCAGCTGTTTATTATTTTGGATTTCTAACAGGAAGGCAATGGAGGGACTCACAGACAATCATCTCAGCCTTTATCATGACATGAGTGGTCAGTTTAAGATTAATGCATGTCTGAGCTCAAAGAATAAGCCACCAAAATGACATTTCCTGGGCAAACGGTTTCTAGATTAATCATTTGGATAGAGTAACCTCTCCAACATCAGAGTCCCACAGCTGGTGACACTATGAGCCCGACTAAATCAAACCCCTATCATGCTCATGATAATGACATTTGCGATAAGCTTTGCTATTTTTTTTATCTCAATTCATTCATCCTGGAACCACATCAAACTTTTCTAAGTCCACGAAAGAGACGGACACAGATATTGTATGTTTTTAAAGCAATTGTAGGAGGGCTCAAGACAGCAGCTGTCAACCTATCACAGCTTACGTTCCCGACAAGTAAGAATAAGGCAGAACGTCTCACAAAATCAGAATAGAACTGGCATCAGCAATTCTAATCCCGGCGTACCCATTTTTATGTGTATTTTACGTTTATTTCATATGCTGTTTCACAATACTCACTACACATGCCGCTCTTCATGGACACGCTGAAGAGCGTCAAGCCCACCTGCACGTGTGGGAGTCAAGGTGATTGACATTCTATTTAAACACTGTGTCGTCACTTAGTAGGGGCCTGTGTTTTGGAGTGTGAAGAAGTTAGAGTGAGGAGACCAAAAAATATGTGGATACTGCTGGTGAGAATCATTATTATAATTATATATAATATAATTATAATTATTATTATATTCTTGTGTTTTTGTTAAATTCTTTTGTACAAAAAATAAACAGTAGTCGCTCGGACCATCCTCTTGAGCCAGGCATACATGGTGTAAAGAGACCAGGACTTTCCCAGGAAATAACTTTTATTTTCACCAGAGTAAAGGACATATAGTTATATACTTGTTGTGAAGTACACACATGCATTCATGATGCAAGCACACATTGAGGGGTCATATTGTAGGGCCTTACCTAATCTATCTAAGCAGAAACACATTTTTTTAGGAGAACAAATGGTCTCTCTACAACACCACATAAAGACAAACATCAGAAGACTATGAGGCTCTCCAGGACCATTATGGGTCCATGCCCTGTGCAGAAGAACTCAATCTGAGTGTGTATATATATATCAGTGAAGGGATTTCTAGATGTTGCCCTCGCAAATCTTGCGTACATTAGTAACCATTCAGCAAAGCTATCTGCTAAGCACAAATGTCAAATGTGAATGACATTTATGCATCTTTTAAGAGTGAAATTAAACAATAAATTACTTCGTAAAATAATACATTTGAATCCAAAAAAATCTCTGTGCAATGGAATTGTTTATTTTTATAATTTCAAAAATTTTTATGAGATAAGTATAAGGCTTTCCTTTTCCTGGTCTAAAGGCTGCAGGTCCATAATAGAGGTTATAGGTTATAATCTCATTGTTAAGGCACAGGCGGAAGTTACACTACTTATTGAATGTTGGAGAATTTGATACTACTTTCTAATGTTGTTCTGCAATGCAGAGAGCACCAGTTCCGCACACCACAAGGGAGTCTTCATTCATTCCTAAGCACTTTGAGAAACAAGTAAATAACAATTTCATAATATAATTGATAAAAATGTGATGGTACATTAGAAAAGTAATATAAAAACTGCAATAAAGAAGGCGGTATGGTTTCTCTCTGTAAAGTTGTCTACACACATCGAAAACATTAGAGATAATATATTTACACGCTTATATAAACACCATCACTGCAAATGCAGGGTGGTGGCTCGGATCTGGCAGATCTCATTATGTTTCAGGATTAGCCTGTCAGAATTGATTGAAAACAGAATAAATTTAAACCCATTACACAGGAATATGTAGTACATCATATTTACAATTTTCCTCATGAATCTGAGAGTTATTTATCCCCTTCGCTGCATGTTATCGTACCTTGTCTAATTGGAAAAATAATCTAGAATACATTAAAATTTTACTTATTATTTAAAAAGGTTTTTTGTAATATTTGTGCAAATAAAATAACCCTCTCTTTATGCAATCAATCTGTTTGATATTTGTTGGTATTCTACTTCGTTGGGTAGGCCTAATGTTACCTTCGTTGGGACCATTTATTTTCTCTCTAAATTTTGACTAAAAGCGGATGTGTGTTATGTTGTTGAAATCTTCTCCATCAGTAAAGTATTCAATTATATTATTTTTAAAGTCTGAACAGTTTTTAAGACCTCTTCTTGTTACTGGTTGATCTGTGATTGATATGCCGCAGAATATCGATTCATGAATGATAATAGTGAGAAGGGGAGGTAGAGCTAGCGAGAGAGAGAGAGAGAGAGAGAGAGAGAGAGAGAGAGAGAGAGAGAGAGAGAGAGAGAGAGAGAGAGAGA